>PISX010029264.1:6627-20383 GCA_004024625.1 Mellivora capensis
TTTTTTTTTTTTTTTTTTTGGAAAAGGAACAATACTTTGTCACTTTTCATTTTAGAGTAGTATTATAGAAATAACATCTTATTAGCTTTTCTTGTGTCTATAATAAATTTTTAAATTAACATATAATGTATTATTTGCCCCAGGGGTACAGGTCTGTGAATCATCAGGCTTACACATTTAATAGCACTCACCATAGCACATACCCTCCCCAGTGTCCAAAACCCAGCCACCCTATCCCTACCCCCCAGCAATCCTCAGTTTGTTTCATGAGATTAAGAGTCTCTTATGGTTTGTCTCCCTCCCGATCCCATCTGGCTTCATTTTTTCCCTCCCTATGCCCCACGAACCCCCACCCTGCCTCTGAAATTCCTCATTTCAGAGAGATCATGCCATAATTATCTTTCTCCGATTGACTTATTTTGCTTAGCATGATACCCTCTAGTTCCATCCACGTTGCTACAAATGACAAAATTTCGTTTCTTTTGATGGCTACATAGTATTCCATTGTGTGTGTGTGTGTGTATACCACATCTTCTTTATCTAAATGGCACTATTTTTGTGTCAATTTTTTTTTGTTTTCATCAAAAAGCTTATGTTTGTCCATAACAGAATATTTATGTGGTCACTTAAAAAATTTTTAAAAGATTTTATTCATTTATTTGACAGAGAGCACAAATAGGCAGAATGGGAGACAGAGGGAGAGGGAGAAGCAGGTTCCGTGCTGAGCAGAGAGCCCGACCTGGGGCTGGATCCCAGGACCATGGGACCACGGCTTGAGCTGAAGGCAGACACCTAACTGACTAAGCCACCGAGGCACTCCTCACTTAAAATTTTTTATAAACACCCATCTTCTTAGTAAAATATGTTCTTCTTGGCATGGAGTTTTGTTCTCCATTAAATAAGGTGATTTTGTTATCTCTGGTTCAGAGGAAAGCACTTTACCACTGAGCAGAACCCTGGGTGACATAACTATAAGGGAGGCAGCCTTTACAATGCCTCCTTTCTTTATAGGAAAGGCAGAGATTTGAGGTTTGGTACAAGTAGAAGGAAATGTGGAAGGGAGGTGGGGGTTGAAGGGAGGTGGGGGTTGAAGGGATGTTGTTTTCTAAATATAAAATGTATATTAAGGTACATGAAGGGACATAGAATAGATATAAAGATGATTCTTTTCACAAGGAAAGGCTGAGAGAAAACAGAAGATCATGTAATTATGGATGGATAGGGACTTCTGAGTCAAAGCACAGGATAGCAGTTTCAGGAATCAAGATGCTTCTATTGAGTGCTAGATTCAAACTATTCTTATAACCTAGTAGAACCTCGGCCTACTTAATTGCTTCAGCAGTTGCTCACAGTTCTATCATGTTTGCCCTTCAATCTTAATTTGTGGGTGTTGAGCAGTGGTTCTCATACTTGAGTATGCATAAGAATCGCATGTGTGGTTTATGAAACATGGAGCTTCAGGAGCTCCACCTTTGGAGCTTCTAATTCAGCAGGGCTGGAGGAAGGCTCAGGAAGTTTATTTATGACAACACTCCACGTAGTTCAGATACAGGGGTCCATAGAATGAGCTGTGAAAAACGGGGCTTGGGATTTATGTAGTTTTGATGAGGGAAGAAATATATGTGGAACAACTGGGAAGGGGTTGGGAGAGGCTGCCATAATCCCATAGAAAAATCACTTGAAAAATTAATCCACTGATTTATCATCTCACTAAAGCAAGATTATACACATTTTATCATTGTTCAGTTAGACAAGTGCCCAAGGGTCTTATCCCAATTATTATTGAAATAGTTTTTAGTAATAGTTGGCTGATTGCTTCCTGGGAATTTCTAGAATAGCGATGATTTTGAAAACTTTGTTACAGTAATAGCATTCAAAATTTGGATGGGGGCTTTGAAATGAGTAGATCCATAGGTGTCATCTCACTTTAATTAACATTTACTACATTTTCATAATAAACCATGTCCTAGGCCAATATACAGGTTAGTACCTGGCCTAGGACATAATACCTTCATGTCTAGTGGTAGGAAACAGAGAGAAAGTGTCCCTGCTAATTACAGAGCAATTGGATGTAACTTGTGCCATAATAGATGAACTTGTGAAGAGCATGGGGAAGCAAGATGAAGAAGCTAGTTTTTTGACCTTAGAGATCGTTCTTCATTAAAAAGTTCTTTCACAGAGAGAAAATTGGGACTCAGAATTAGGACTTCAGTATGTTCATTTAATGAAAGGCCTTCAAAGTTTATATTATACTTTCTATCCCAAGCACACAGACTCTGTAAATGGTACTCCAGGGGTGTGTGTGTGTGTGTGTGTGTGTGGTGTGTGTGTGTTGTATCCAAATGAAAGAAAATTGTAAATATTACTTTATTACATTGTCTTCCTTAATCATCCTTTGGACCTTCTGAAATATCGTGGTCACTGGGATTGTCATATTCATCTTGTTTTAACTTAGATTGTTCATATAGTTGTGTTGATCAGCTCATACATGCTTCTCTCAAACTTGATTTCCCAGCTCTTAGGGACTAGCTCTGTAGAGCTATAGAGATAGTGTTAGAGCTCAGATGTTAGGTTTTACTTTCTGAAACGTCACTCCTTAATGAAAATAAATGAATTTAGAGAAAGGATTTAGTAATATTTTGACCTATGGCATGTTTTAAACCTAAAGCAAAATAATGAAAACAAACAGAATGAACAAAAGAAAGAAATGCTCTACACTTCCCATTTCTTGTAAGTCTCTTAACAGTGTTAGCAACGGGCAAGGAAAGATCTTCTGAACTGCATATTTCTACAGATGGAGCCCCAGTTGATTTCTGAGTAGGAAGCTTTCTGAATAAGGTTACACCAGCGAGATAAGCAGGGACAGAAGGTTTCCTTTTAGGGGTTGGAGCAGTTACCAATTGTTAAATCTTTTTTCTGGTAAACTCTAATCTGGGGCTGACAGGGAATAAAAGGTTTTAAAGTTTTATAGCAGAGCCATTGGCCATATTGTTTCTAAAACAGACCAGCTAACAAAATTTAGACTGGGTAAAATGGGCAACTACATGATTTTGCTTAATCCTAATGTCAACATTTAATTTGTGACTTGATGACAGAGCCAAAGTGTGATAAATGTTGATAATCTACCTCCCCAGAAGCCCCTTTATTTAAACTCAACAGGGATCATCTGGCTTTGCCTCTCTACTTTCAAAACGAAAAAGGGGATTTGCTAATTAGCTAAATATTTTCTGAGAGATTACCAACTTCATTTTGAACAGCTAGGCCAATTATGAACTATTTGGAGAACATCTCACAGAACAGTAGATAGAATAAAACATCAAAATACTCCATCTAAAAAAAAAAAATACTCCATCTGTGATTTAGCAGTTATGGAATGGGCCCAAACAAGGAGGCCTGGGTCCAAATTCTTGCAATGTGGGTAAGCCTTCAACATAAAACTTTTAGAATTAGAGCCAGCTTTAAATAATACCTGTTACTTCCTAGCTGGGTGAACTTGAAGTTACTTAGCTTTTGAAGCTATAGATTTCTTACGTACAAAATGGCAGGTAGAGAGTACTTGGACAGTTGTTGTGAGTGAATGCTTACCTCACAGGTGGTAAAGAGAATTAAAGGAATGAATTCACATATAGCATTTAGGACAGTGCTTGGCTCATATGTAGCATAGGCTCTATAATTTTTCCCAATTTCAAGCCACTGGATTTGTACAAATTTCTTACTCTGTCTTTATGTCTTTTTCTTTTATCTGAATCCTATACTTCATGGACTTTTTGGTGAGAACGAGTGGAAAGAATTATATGAAAGTGCCTATCTCATAGTAGCCCCTCAATAGAGAGAGGGAAAAAAAAAGAGAGAAATGGAATCTGCCCTGGGTATCTGGAATGCTTAGAGATTCTAATCATGGAATTTTGAATTACTAACTCTTTGTGCAGTCCTTCACTTATCACTACTTGAAAGTGGGCAGGAAATGCATTGTATGAAACACTTCAAGATGCAGCACAAAACTGTGATCAAGGAAGATCAGACATATTTGGGGAGATTAGGTGAAGCCACTCAGAGTGAGTAGATGAGGAAGGATACCTTAAAGGCTCTGGTTTAGTTACTTGGCAAGGGCTAGCAGGAGTAGTCTTCATTCTAAAGATGCCAAGTAAACAGGACCTTAAGGACAAAGAAAATATCATTTGTTCTTTTGATGGTTTCTGCAGTTTTAGTAGGAGCGCCAGCTGAGTACATAGTATGCAAAAAATGAATGCTTGTTGATGACATACACTATTGGTTGCATACCCAGTGACTATTCTCTTCTTCAGTGATAGAAACGTGGTTTTGAACATGCAGCTAAAGTCCCAGCCTCAGAAAGTGATTCATAGCTGGTCTAATCAATCACAGTGATTCTATTCTTTCTCAGTGATTGGTCTAGAAATGGTCATGTGATCCAGTTCAGGCCATTAAGACATGAGACATTTGTTGGCCATTTCTGGGAAATATTTTTCCTCTGAAAAGAGGAATATTTATCAGCAGAAAGTTCACTCCTCCTTCCCTTTTTTAGTTTTGCCCTCATCTCCTTACTTTACTGTTGTCAGAACTTGTAGTTGAGTGGCCATCTTGTAACTCTGATGGAAAATTTTGCCAGTACAATGCGAATGGCAAAGCAGAAGGGTGGGAGGTCCTTCATGACATCTTTGAGCTATGAACCAACCCTAGGGCCAACAAATGTCATATTAAGTAAGTGACATATGTTCTTATGGTTAAAGCCACTGTTAATCAAGATCTCTGTTAATTGCCAGCTAACCCTGATAATAATAATAGGAATGATAATATTTAGAGTTCTAACTATCTCCTGGATCTTTTCCAGTGCTTCATATGTATTGGTTTATTTACTCCTCACAACAATTCTAAAAGGTAGTTACTAGCACTGTCCCTATCTTATATGTGAGAAAACTGAGGGACAAATGTTAACTTGCCCATCGTTACAAAGATAAAAATTAAGAATTAGTATTTACATATTAACATCTGATTCTATCACTAGATTAAACTATGTCAATATAACTGAATTATAACAACATATAAAGAGAGTTTGGCCAGAGAGCAACAAGAAAACACCTGAATGGTAATTTAATATAATATTAATATATTAATGATATTAATATAATATTAATGGCCAAGAGCTTATGTAATGCTATTTTGTAAATCTACCAAGGGAATTAAAAATAAATTTTCCCTACATTTCCAAAATTATGTAGACAGAAAACCAAGATACCAGGAAACATGTAATGACAATATTATTTTATGAGGCAATGGTTGACTAGTGAGCAATGATTTCAGCTGGTTCCAAAATTAAAATCATAAAAATATAAATTATGATAGAACAGAAGATTGGATTTAATTTGATAACCATGCAGTCAGAAATCTTGATATAAGAAATTGAGGATCTGTCATTGCTTTGGGAAGTAATAGTCCTCTAAGTGAAATAATACAGGCTTGGAAAAAACTTTTGTCTTTTTGATAGAGCTTGTACTGAAAACTTAACATTCATTTGTTAATTTATTTATAAGGTTGGATTTTCATGCATAAGACAAGCCAATAGTAAGGCATTTTACTAATAAACCTAATAGATGAGAATGAGAAAGAGTGTTTCTTATGAAACACTTAGAACAGGGCACATTGTTAGCATTCAATAAATATTAGCTACCATGATCTCATTGGCTAGATTTATGTTACATGTCCATACCTCTACCAATCATTGACAAAAGGAATGGCATTGTCATGATTATCTTAAATTCATCTGGACTTTTTTTTGAGCTAATGAACTGGGGATAGGGCCAAATAGTAATCAGGGTTTTATCAACAAGGAGTTAAGAGGATAGCTGCTAGTTGAAAATAAACAGTGCTAATTCAAGTTGTGTTTAATGCTATTGGGAGAAGACCTTTTAAAATGCTTTATTGATTTAGGTATAACGATTGTCTTGAATTTATGGGAAACCATTAAAACCAGTAGTAAATTGGAAGAGGCCCTATTGATGTAAGGTTCTGACCTATCCCCAAAACGTGGGAGTAGCAGAGAGCTCAGAAGGATGGTAGTTCGTGGTCAGAAGAGCAGCTTGTGGGAAAGAGAGTATGTCTTTTCATGTTCCCAGATTAGGTTCTTTTATTTTTCTGCCCTAGAACCACGAGGGCAAGTCTAAAAGAGGATAGGGGCAGGAAACTCCCCATTCAAAATCCATACGTTTGTAATACCAAGGTACTTCTCCTAAATTGACTTAAGAAGTTAGAGAGGGATCTCAGCCTCTTTTTTCCACACAACGACATTTTCAACCACAGCTGGCATTTGACAAAACTGGTCTTCTGCTTTATTCTAGTTCTTCATGCTGATTTCATTGGCCATTTTTATTATCCCATTATTTAACACCCATTTTCTTTTTATAGTTGCGTAGTTAATAGTAAGAGGAGGAAAGAGTCTTCTCCCTGGGCACTTTTTGTTACAGGGAAGAAAAATCTGCTTAAACTAGTTCAAGTAGATTGTTTGAGGGATATTGTTTTAAGAATGCAAACAAGCTTTATGAAGTCCAAATATCACCAGGTCCCAGAAGAACCTGTCTGGAAAAGTGAGATTCAGGCTATTTTCTGTCTCTTGGGGGTTCTACAGTGATTTATCATATGTTATTGCATATATCCAATGTGGCATCCAGTGTTAACTTTGTAGTTCAAGTACTTTCCCCTGAATTAGTTTCCCATTATCCTAATTCTAAATCCCTGAGACATAAATTTGATTAGTTTCACTTATATTTCAAGCTAGGAGTTGGTTGTCATGGGGATGAACTAGTGACTCAATATATAAGGATACTTTATTGTGATTAGGGTAGAATGTGAATTATTCAGAAAATGTTACAGATTGTGGTAAACCAACTAAGCACTGAGTTAAGAACTGAGAAACCTGGGTCTGTTGCTCATTATGTCTTGCTTAGTGGTAAAGTCTTCAGCAAAAGATCAAATCA
The DNA here is from genome assembly GCA_004024625.1 of Mellivora capensis. Taxonomy (NCBI): domain Eukaryota; kingdom Metazoa; phylum Chordata; class Mammalia; order Carnivora; family Mustelidae; genus Mellivora; species Mellivora capensis. Next base: position 13,617 of record PISX010029264.1, read on the forward strand.
AAAGATGAATTGTTTTCTAAGATTCCTTTTACCTTAAAATTCTACAAACCTTCATTTAATAATCTATTTATAACATGTTACAATTTCTGAAGTTATCAGTCATTTTATATTGAGTATGTTGTACCTAGATTAATTCCATATACCATTCAAGAACCTTAAACTCATCAACAATGTATTTTGTACATCTCACTGTGGAGTGGCTTACTTCTGGGACTGTTTTCTGTAGACAATAAATTTATGATCTTTGAATTTTTATTTTATAACTGACATAGAAAATTCTAGAGAAGGGAGTATATAAGATACCTCTATATGGGTGTGCAATTGATCAAGATATGCGGGAGAAGTCTTTTAGACTTCTGTTGTTATTTTGTTAATGAATACATAGTAGGTGTTTAATATTTATATCTTGCTAAATTGATAAGCACTTATTAACATACTTATTACTTATAATATTTAATAAGATTCATTGTAACCAGTTCAATAAAATTTTGAATTTTGTGTGTATGGATGCGATTTTGAACAGAGGAATAGTTCTAGGAATTTTTTAAATTAAAATAGGGTAAAAAGAAAAAAAATAGGGTTAAAAATGAATAGCTTAGTGTACCATATTTTGAATTCTCTCCTTCTATAATGACATAAGATTAAGAAACGGATGGATATGAAAGGTTTAAAACAGGACAGTTTCATTTTAAGTGGAAAATTTGGAGCTAGATAGGGTACCTTGAGAGGGGGATGGTGGGTATGGGAACAGTTACGGTGGAAGAGTAGGAGGGCTTTGGCTGTCTCCATGTATTTGTCTATAGAGGAAGGAGAAAATGCATTTCTTGCCCTAGTGGGGGAGTTGGGTGAGGATGCAATACAGTGTAATGGAGATGAGTATGGGCCCTGAGGTGGAGATACCACTCTGGGTGTGTTCGTGAATTTCTTTCCTTTCACTTCCTTGTCTTTCCTGGATTTCTCTAGAAAGAAACCCCAGAGATTAGGTTTTAAGTGTAAATATTGGGAGGTGATCCTAGGAAACACTGGTGGGGAGTGGGAAAGTAAACTGATGAAGGAAAAGCCAATAAAGGGTGAATTATCAGGCATGTTACAATTGTTGACAATGGCAGCTCCACTACTGGGGAAATCTAGGAGTCAGTGTAGACCATATATGACAAATCAACTCACTTGAGGGCCAGCCCTCTCAGTCACTGGTTGAGGAATGTTTCTGGGGAATGTTAATTCTCTGACACTTCTGGATAAATATACTTCAGGAAGGTGTGCTCTGATAGCAGAGATGGTTTCTGGCCCAGAGAAGTGGGTGCAGGCAATGTAGAGTCCTGCCAGGATGCACTAAAATGGGGGATCTGAGCAGGAAATGATCACGGCTCTGACAGCATTTACTACAGTCTTTACCTAGAAACTGGAGATGATGATGATTGTATTTATCACATAAGGTACTTATGAAGATTAAATGGTACATGCCAAGCTCTTAGTATGGTACTTGGCATGCAATAAGCAATTGAGAATCTTATTATTTAATTTTTAAATATTATTATTAAAATTGGATCAATTTATCTTTATTTAAAAAAAGATTTTATTTATTTGAGAGAGAATGAAAGAGAGAGAGAGATTGAGAGAGAGAAAGCATGAGAGGGGAGAGGGTCAGAAGGAGAAGCAGACTCCCCACCAAGCAGGGAGCCTGATGCGGGACTCAATCCCAAGACTCTGGGACCATGACCCAAGCCAAAGGCAGTTGCTTAACCAAATGAGCCATCCAGGCTCCCTGGATCAATATATCTTTGGCAGAAATGTCAAGCAATGAGCTATGCAGTGATATAATTTGCCCATGTCAAGTGGTGGGGTTGAGGGGGAGTCCATCTGTCAGTGATCTGTAAAAGCATCTCTGCATTGAGTGGGAGGCTGCACCAGGGGGCCTCTGAGGTTCTCCCATTCAAATCTGTGAGCCTGCAGCAGACACATTTTGTGCCCTGAGCCCACCTGATTTCTGCTGCAACTTTGGTGGACAGGTCTTGATATTGCTGCTGGGGGTGCATCTCAAGCACATGCTGCCACATCTCTCAGCTTTCTTCCTTGTTGTTGTTTTTTTTTTCCCCAAGACAAGGCAGACTGGATGTATAGTGGAGTTAATGCTCTCTAGGATGGGGATGGGTATATTAAAGCTAATGAAGACCTAGTTCTTATCCTCTAAAGGTTGGTGGGCCCTTTGTGGAGTTAAAAAAAAGAAAAAAACATAGGGTACCTGAGTGGCCCAGTGGGTTAGGCATCTGCCTTTGGCTCAGGTCATGATTCCCAGGGTCCTGGGATTGAGCCCCACATCGGACTCCCTGCTCAGTGGGGAGCTTGCTTCTCTCTCTCCCATTCCCCCTGCTTGTGCTCACTCTCTCTTGTTCTCTCTGTCAAATAAATAAATAAAATATTTTTTTAAAAAAGAAAAGAACAAATAATTGAAACATACTTGCTATATTTGAGGTGTGTTTGGGGTGCACTGAATGGAGCTGGGGGAATGTTAGAGGTGAGCTTAATCATGAAGAACAGAACTCAGAATGGCAGAGAGGAGGGAAAGTTTTCCATTTGGAGAGGCCAGCAGGTGCACAGTTGTGGTGAAGAAGAGCAAGGTCCAGAGTGCAAGAGGCAGGGAACCACCAGAAATGGGAGAGAAACTGAGAGCCACCAGGACTTCTAGTCAGTAGAGGAATCAGATCTGTGCTTCACTAATTTGCTCTGATGGCAAGGATGGAAAAGGATAGTTTGGAGGGAGGGGGGAGTTGCCCAAGGTAGGCAGATGAATTAGGAGGCCATTCCAGAAATGGAGGAGAGGAATAATGATAGCCTGAAGCAGGCATTTGAGCACGTGGGGACTTGCAGAGTGATTTGCATAATCAGTACTTTTAAGGGACAGGATTAAGGAGGCCAGAAAAGAAGGGACAGAAGTGGCAACTTTCCTTCTGATAGACCACAACAAAGTGTTTAAGGGAGAGCTACCGTGTCAGGTGCTTCCTTAAATGACTTGTAGATGAAACAAATCTTTTTTTCCCTGTCCCTTGAAATGGGCCCTAAAAGGACACTCTGTATTCATTTTTATTCTATTTTATTTTAAGATTTTATTTATTTATTTGACAGAGATCACAAGTAGGCAGAGAAGCAGGTGGTGGGGAGGAGGGGGAAGCAGGCTCCCTGCTGAGAGGAGAGCCCGATGCGGGGCTCCATCCCAGGACCCTGGGACCATGACCTGAGCTGAAGGCAGAGGCCCTAACCCACCGAGCCACCCAGGCGCCCCTGTATTCCTTTTAAAAGTCTCACTGTCAATTCACACCCAGATTTATTTCTAGAAGACTTTGGTTCAAGTGAACCAACACCAGTATCTCCTTCACAGGTCTTCAGACAGATTATTAGATTCCTTGGGTGTTTCTTCTTTCTTGTGGATTTTTTTCCTACATGGTATATGAAAAGATGTTTTGGAACAGTATGCATTGGAATGGGAGGGAAATAATGTGGACTCATGCCAGCCATTTTCAAAAGTGATGAATGATTTGAGCAAAGATGCTCGCCAAATTCATCCTTATCCTTAGAGAGTGGGTAAAATATCAGGTGTAATATAAATATAGTCCCACAGGGAAAAGTCATGGAAGAGAGTCTCACCATTATAGATGAGTCAAGAACTAAGTAGCCAATGCTTGTAATTATACGAAGACTGAAAGACAAGTCAAGGGATAGTTATTTTCATCCTGTAGAGACTGCAGAAACACATCTGTCACAGCTTATGATTAGAAGAGTACAGGGGCACCTGGGTGGCTCAGTTGGTTGGGCAGCTGCCTTCGGCTCAGGTCATAGTTCCAGGGTCCTGGGGTCGAGCCCCGCATCGGGCCCCCTGCTTAGCGGAGAGCCTGCTTCTCTTTCTCCCTCTGCCTGCCGCTCTGCTTACTTGCACTCTCTCTCTATCTCTCTGTCAAATAAATAAATAAAATCTTAAAAAAAAAAAAAAAAAAAAGAAGAGTACAGAGACACCAACACTTGGAAACATCTATCTGATACATTCCCAGAACTATAGTGTTATATTTTATCCTTAATAAAATAATGAATTATTATGCAGTAAAGGAAAACTTATCCCAGCAATGCACTGATTTTTGCTTAATGACTATAACTTTATTTTTAGAACTTACCATCCCCAGTTTCCTTGGATTGTGCTGTTTTATCTACAGATGAGCACATCATCTTGCAAATTACATTAAAATAAATAAAATGAATGTTTGACATTTGAATACTATTTAGCAATACATGCCTGCATATGTTTATAATATAGAAAGCATTTTAATCACTTTTATATATCTCACTAGTTATGCATTTGATGAAGAATAGTGTTGTCTGTCACACTGCTGCATCTTTAATTCCCTACCAACTCTGGTTCTGGTAGTCTGCTAGTGAAATTCTGCAGACTTTTGACATTTTTCTCAAAACGGGGGATTCACAGCATTTGGGGGGATGGCAAGAAAAGTTGGGCCATAAACATAACACATCTTCCTTTAGTGTGTTTCTTTGATCAAAATTGAAAAAAAATAGATATATTGTGGAATAAATATAAAATGTGTATGCATGTCAAAGATAATATAAAATCATGAAGAATTTTTTTTTATCTAGAGCTGATTGCTTGGAAATAATTCCTGGACTTCTAAACCTCTGTACTCCCTCACATCCTTCTCCCACATTTGCTTTCACTCTGTCTTGTTGCAGGTGCTTCAGAGGAGTTATTAAAGGACTAACCTTGGAAAGACCCTAAAACTGGAGTCAGGATAGCCTTGTCTTGTCTTTGCTAATTGGTAACCATATTACCGTAAACAAGGACATTAACCATTCTGAGCCTTAATTTTCCATCTGTAGAATGGAGATTTTCTTACTTATCAGTTGAGGTCACTAAGATTGAAATATAATTAGATTGTTAATATTAAACTGGATTTTGGTCTTCTCTCCAGTAAAATGATTATAAAAACCTAAAATATCAATATTTAAAAAATCATTTGAAAAGCAGGCTTCTTAAAAACTGGACCTCAAGTTTTTCTGTGTGTTGTTCCATAGTTTTTACCTTGGTTTATTTCATGTTGGTGTCTTAGGTTCTTCTGACACAAATACCCCTTGCATATCAAATACTTGGAATGTTTTTTCCTTCCACAAAGAGATATATACTTCTCAGTGCTCATTCCTTCAGATCATTCAGGTTTCTGTTCAAATGCTGCTTCATCCCAGTAACCTTCCCTGACCAAAATATCTAACTCTACCCTATCTCTATACTCTTCCCTTAACCCTACCCCTGCTTTTTAAAAATTCTCATATTAAGATATAGGTCCCTGAAGGCATATTGTACATTTGTGTAAGATCTATTCTCACAAAGAAGGAAATAGCTTCACAAGGGTAGAAACATTCCCCCCCTTCCCCCACCCCTGCTATATCTGTTGTGTTTAAAACAATATGTGATATGAGGAATTTGAGAAACAAGACAGAGGATCATAGGGGAAGGGAGAGAAAAATGTAAGAAGATAACCAGAGAAGGAGACAAAACATAAGAGACTCTTAATTTCAGGAGATAAACTGAGGGTTGCTGGGGGCAGGGGATTGGGAGGGATAGGGTGGGTGGGTTATGGACATTGGGGAGGGTATGTGCTATGGTGAATGCTGTGAATTATGTAAGACTGATGATTCACAGACCTGTACCCCTGAAACAAATAATATATGTTAATTTTAAAAACTATATATATTTATATAATTATAAAACATCCTCCCCCCCAAAAAAAGTCCTCCTCAAAGGATAATAAAGATATGACAAATCAAAAAAAAAAAAAAAAAAAAACAGGAGGCAGTACAGAAGGCTAGGGACCTAATCAATACAGACATTGGTAATATGTCAGATCTAGAGTTCAGAATAACGATTCTCAAGGTTCTAGCCGGGCTCGAAAAAGGCATGGAAGATATTAGAGAAACCCTCTCTGGAGATCTCAAAGCACTTTCTGGAGAAATAAAAGAACTAAAATCTAACCAAGTTGAAATAAAAAAAGCTATTAATGAGGTGCAATCAAAAATGGAGGCTCTTACTGCTAGGATAAATGAGGCAGAAGAAAGAATTAGTGATATAGAAGACCAAATGAGAGAATAAAGAAGCTGAGCAAAAGAGGGACAAACAGCTACTGGACCACGAGGGGAGAATTCGAGAGATAAGTGACACCATAAGAGGAAACAACATTAGAATAATTGGGATTCCAGAAGAAGAAGAAAGAGAGAGGGGAGCAGAAGGTATATTGGAGAGAATTATTGTAGAGAATTTCCCCAATATGGCAAAGGGAACAAGCATCAAAATCCAGGAGGTGCAGAGAACCCCCCTCAGAATCAACAAGAATAGGTCCACACCCCATCACCTAATAGTAAAATTTACAAGTCTTAGAGACAAAGAGAAAATCCTGAAAGCAGCCTGGGAAAAGAAGTCTGTAACATACAATGGTAAAAATATTAGATTGGCAGCAGACTTATCCACAGAGACCTGGCAGGCCAGAAAGAACTGAAATGATATATTCAGAGCACTGAATGAGAAAAACATGCAGCCAAGAATACTATATCCAGCTAGGCTATCATTGAAAATAGAAGGAGAGATAAAAAGCTTCCAGGACAAACAAAAACTGAAAGAATTTGCAAACACCAAACCAGCTCTACAGGAGCTGAAAGGGGTCCTCTAAGCAAAGACAGAGCCTAAAAGTAGTAGATCAGAAAGGATCAGAGACAAT
>PISX010029265.1:0-20288 GCA_004024625.1 Mellivora capensis
CTTGCAGAAAAATGAAATTGGACCATTTCCTTACACCACACATGAAAATAGACTCAAAATGGATGAAGGACCTCAATGTGAGAAAGGAATCCATCAAAATCCTTGAGGAGAACACAGGCAGCAACCTCTTCGACCTCAGCCGCAGCAACATCTTCCTAGGAACATCGCCAAAGGCAATGGAAGCAAGGGCAAAAATGAATGATTTGGACTTCATCAAGATCAAAAGCTTTTGCACAGCAAAGGAAACAGTTAATAAAACCAAAAGACAACTGACAGAATGGGAGAAGATATTTGCAAATGACATATCAGATAAAGGGCTAGTGTCCAAAATCTATAAAGAACTTAGCAAACTCAACACCCAAAGAACAAATAATCCAATCAAGAAATGGGCAGAGGACATGAACAGACATTTCTGCAAAGAAGACATCCAGATGGCTAACAGACACATGAAAAGGTGCTCCACGTCACTCAGCATCAGGAAAATACAAATCAAAACCACAATGAGATAACACCTCACACCAGTCAGAATGGGTAAAATTAACAAGTCAGGAAATGACAGATGGAGGAAGGGGAACCCTCCTACACTGTTGGTGGAAATGCAAGCCGGTGCAACCGCTCTGGAAAACAGCATGGAGATTCCTCAAAAAGTTGAAAATAGAACTACCCTGTATTTACCCTAAAGATACAAACGTAGTGATTCGAAGGGGCACATGCACCCGAATGTTTATAGCAACAATGTCTACAACAGCCAAACTATGGAAAGAACCTAGATGTCCGTCAACAGATGAATGGATAAAGAAGATATAGTATATAAACACAGTGGAATACTATGTAGCCATCAAAAGAAATGAAATCTTGCCATTTGCAACGACGTGGATGGAACTAGAGGGTATCACGCTTAGTGAAACAAGTCAATCGGAGAAAGACAACTATCATATGATCTCCCTGATATGAGGAAGTGGAGATGCAACATGGGGGGTTTGGGGGGTAGGAAAAGAATAAGAGAAACAAGATGGGATCGGAAGGGAGACAAACCATAAGTGACTCTTAATCTCACAAAACAAACTGAAGGTTGCTGGGGGGAGGGGGGTCGGGAGAGGAGAGGTGGGGTAATGGACATTGAGGAGGGTATGTGCTATGGTTAGCTGTGAAGTGTGTAAACCTGGCGATTCACAGACATGTACCCTTGGGGATAAAAATACATTATATGTTTATAAAAAAATAAAAATTTTTTTTAAAAAAGTTAAAAATAGAGCTACATTACAGCCCAGCAATTGTATTACTAGGTATTTATCCAAAGGATACAAACATAGTGATCTGAAGGGGCACATGCACCCCAATGTTTATAGCAGCAATATCCACAACAGCCAAAAAATGAAAGAGCCTAGATGTCCATGGACAGATGAATGGATAAAGAAGATGTGGTATATACACACAATGGAAATATTATACAACCATCAAAAATGTAATCTTGCCATTTGCAGCAATGTGGATGGAACTAGAGGGTATTATGCTAAGCCAAATAAGTCAATCAGAGCAAGATAATTATCATATGATATCACTGATAAATGGAATTTGAGAAATAAGGCAGAGGATCATAGGGGAAGAGGAAAATATGAAACAAGATGAAATCAGAGAGGGAGACAAACCATAGGAGACTCTTAATCTCAGGAAACAAACTGAGGGTTGCTGGAGTGGAAGGGGTTGAGAGTGATAAGGTGCCTGGGTAATGGACATTGGGGAGGATATGTGCTATGGTGAGTGCTGGGAATTGTGTAAGACTGATGAATCACAGACCTGTACCCCTGAAACAAATAATACAGTATATGTTAATTTAAAAACAAAATAACTTTCTTATAATTAATAAATAGTATTAATATATGTAATAATATATATCTAATTAATATATCTATCTATACAGATCATTTTTAAACCAAAAAGCAAATCTCTGAATTGTAATAATAATCTAGAAACTGTTTTTTCTACTATAATTGTAAAAACTAGCAGATTACAAAAATATTTTTATTCTGATTTATATCACTTTTCTCTATATTAAATAGCCTAATTTTTATGTTTTAGTCTGAAAATATTTTTGTCATTATTAATAGATTTATTTATAACATAAATCATAAATTGGCCAGAGTTCTTTTACATATTTGTTTTGTACCTATTTTGATTAAATCAGCATGAGAATAACACATTAAGATATTTCATACATATATCAAAATGGTTTAATGTCTCAGCATTTCAATAACATATCAATTTGAATTATAAAGTACCATGTTTAAGTCACCTAAAGATAACTCATAGGTACATGTTCAAACCAGAAGTTATTTTATAAAAATTTTGTGTAAAATAAATATTGATCATATAATTCAACATGACTTTTGCATAAAGAAATAGTTTTAAATTCAGAAACAAAAAGCAAAAACCTTTGCACCTTCACAGCAGTGGACCTTAAGAATTGGCACAGATTTTTCTTCATATTCTCCACCCCATCCTATAATATGGAAATAACTTTAAACAAACTATATCTGCAATCCTCATTGATATTATAGCTTAGACATTGAAGTTAGGCATTGTGGGTTTAAATCCCAACTCTGTCTTTATTTTGTATATTTATTTTTTATAATGTACTTTACCTTTTTATATCCTACTCCCTGCCTCAACTTACTTTCTCTTTCCTCATTTTTATTACTTAAAAAAAGTAATAAACTCTAATTTTGTAATTCACCTTTTGGGGACAAAATAAAGAGAAAAAAACACATGCAGATATGTAGTCTGAATTTTCCTCTGTCTCATAAATTTTTAGGTACATGATCTAAGATGATGAGTTAAAAGCAAATTTCATTAAATCCCAATCCATTGTACCTCCTAGACCACTGATTTCCAGGACCTCATGGTCTTCTCCACAGCTCCATGAAATTCTCCAAGGCAGCCTTACTCAACTCATGGATGAATATGTCCTGTGCAATCCCCAGATCCACTATTTAGTCCATATGACCAGCATACTCTGTTTTCTGCCCCTGTATTCCCACGTTCTCTGCTACTCCAGAGTTTGACTGCTATCTCCATGGTACCTGATAGCTTTGAAGTCTTCTGAAAAGTAATTAGTTGAATGGACCTCATCCTCTGTGAACATGACCTATGGGGGTTTAATATTGAGTTATTTGGTCCTATCACTGTTATAAAGTTAATCTTTCCCATATATATTCATGTCATCATGAATATAGTAATGGGATAGACTGAGATATCATCAGCCTCCTTATGATCACAACCACAATTTCCTTCCAACTGGGAGAACTATTGCTGAATCTAGTTTGCCCTGAACTTGTCCTTTATGAACTTAAAGCAAACTTTCAATAGGGAAACCTGCCATTCTGCATTTTAATAGTTTTCTGTATGTGCACCCCACCACTACTACTATAACCACTGAACTTAGCAGACACATTTGCACATGATTGAACTCTGATTAAAGACACACATTTAGAGTTTTTATTTGGTTTTGTATTTTAATTCAAGTGAAATCATCATCCACTTAAATTAAAAATACAAACAAATATTTGGTGAGAATCTGGAGCAAAGGATAACTTTTCTCCACAAAGTAAATGTAGATGTATCTAAATCTCAGTTCCATTCCAATTTAGATCTCTTCTAAAAAAAACTTGGACTGATAATTGATAATGTATATAAAATTCTGGGCATCAGAGCTAACATTTAATGGACATTCACAATCTTATTTTGTCTCTTTGTTTCTAAGACTGTGAAGTTGTTTCAAATTATAAGGCGCCTTTTCAGTTTTTACAGTTCATTCAGTGATCCCTTATAGCTATGCTCAAAAATAGTCAAGCAGCTGTTTACTGAGTGAACAACAACAAAAACACTGAGTAAAAGTGATAAATAGTATCTAAGAGAGGGACAAATAAAATTATACCAACTTGAAAATCTCACCATTTATTGCTATTTGCCTCATTTCCTAAGATATGCAATGAAAACATTAAGATAGATGGTACATTTCTAGGTTTTCTTATTTTTCACAAAATATTACATCCATTAGATGCATATAGGTCAAACTGCAAAGCCGAAGCTGAAGCAATGACTTCCAAAGCCTGACCCAAACTTAAAAAATAAAAATATACTTTTCAAATAATGACTGATTATCATTAAAAAGATGAAATTGTCATTTATATAAAACCACACAGATTCTGATGTCACCAAGATGGTGACATAGGTTGTTTCCAACTTTGCTCCCTTTCATAGAAGAACTAACAACTCTTCAAGAACAAGACACCACTGAGAGAATCATAGAACATGGTGGTGAAGCTAAAGCACCCTTGCACTACAGAGATCTAGACAGATTGCATTAAAAGAGTAAGAGAAATGACTACACAGCCACCACATGTCTCCTCCCACAGACCAGACCAGCACCACAAGGAGAGGTCTCCCCAAGCCTCTGTTTCCCCTAGAAGGAGAAGAGAGCCCAGGGGAGACCACCAGCACCTACCATAGAATTGTGGATATCTTTGCAGGAGTCCGTCCTCTGATCTGATCTCTCACCAAAGCAAATCTGCAGGACTCAACCACTGAGAATCTGACTGTGATGGGAAAGGGGGAAGGGATTTGCAACAATGTAGATCTAGGTAGACAGAGTTTGTACCTGTTGTGACCAAGTAGTAAACCCAACTAACAATTTGCTAATCTGCAGAATCAAGTTGTGTGTTCAGTCTGAACAGGGAACATGGTGGAGTGCAGATGTGCTAGTTTGGGGTTTTCAAAGGAGTTTTTTCAGCCTTAGAACCCTAAAGGAGTTCCTGCCCAAGCAAGAAGCTGAATCACAATTCTCACTGTGGAGAGTAATTTCTGACCCCATTTGATCAGAAGGGCTGGTGACAACTCCTAGAAATTATATGGTCCAGGGACATTCCAGCCAAGAGGCAGGCAGGGCAAAGTCAGTACCAGATGTGGAATATTTCTGTGCTATGTACAGGCAGGGGGATTAATTCATAGCTAAGGCTGAGGATAACTCCTCACCCTCCCAACCAGAAATCCTGTTTTGGGAAATTAAGAGTAGCCTAAAGTAGCAACTCCCTCTCCTGTCCAAGCAAGGAAGCTGGATATAGCTTCTACCTGATGTAGAGAGTGTCTTCCATCCCCATCTGACCAGAAGGCTGGAGAAAACTCCTAGAAACTATTCAGCCCAGCAACACCCAAATGGGAAAGTAGAGATGATAGTTTTTAGACCAAAGCCACTATTCCTATTCAATCAAGGGACTTGGGGTGCAGTTCATGTTGCATTAAGACAACAAACGAAGAGCTTTACTGGCTTTAGAGCCACTTCTTCTGATGTACATGGGCAGGGAATCTAATTTGTAGCCCTGTTTATCACTTAATATAGATTTCAGCCTATCAAACCAGGGGACCTAACTATGACAAGGTAGGGAACCTAACCTACCACATAGTCCATTCGATAGTCCTATTCAAACAGATAGCACAGCCTGTAGCTTTCCCCATGTGAAAAGCAAAAACTGGTGACCTCACCTCACCAGGGAATTCAGTGTATATTCTGATTTGATTCAGGTCCTCAAATAATAAGCTGTTCAGAGTTTGGATCCTGTCCTGCTTCCTTCCAGGACAAGGAAGCTAACATAAACCCATCTACTACTGAGTATAGTACCTAGTCCTGACCATTTAGTCCCAACCATTCCCCCAACTAGAGAATCCAGACAACTACAGAGCCCATTCTACAGCCTTACTTATATAAATATAAAATTTATATTTATTTGGATAGGAAACAAATCCATCAGTTCTAGCCAACTCTTCTCAAACTGTGGCAAACCCCTCTTTCTCATGCTCAGAGCTCAAACAGTAGCCTTGCTCAAAACAGACCATAATAGCAGTCCCAACTTCCCAACTTCCCAAGGAAGTTACAGGTAGACATACCCAGAAACCCAAACTGAGCTGACTGATGAAAAATTGTTTCTGCCAAAGCAAACCCTTAAAGTCTGGAAAAGGAGCCCAATTACTCAAATGCACAGATACCAATGTAAAAAATCAAAGATCACAAAATATCAGATAAATATGACACCATGAAAGAGAATTAACAAAGCTCCCATAATTGACCCTAAAAAATGGAGCTCTATATGCTTTCAAACAAAAAATTCAGAATAATCCTTTCCAGGAAGTTTAGTGAACTACAAGAAAATACAAAAAAAATTTAAAAATTAGGAAAATAATTCATGAACAAAATTAGAAATTTGACAGGGAAATAGCAACCATCAAAAACAAATTCTCGAGATGAAAACTACGGTAAATAAACAGAAGAATTTAATAGTTCCAAAATTAGACTCATGATGCATAAGAAACCAACAACAACCTGGAGGATAAGACATCAGATGATTATCTCAGGAGATAGAGAAAAAGCATCTGACAAAGTTCAACATCCATTCATGATAAAAACTCAACAAATTAGTCATAAAAGAATATATCTCAACATAACAAAGGCCATATACGACAAGCCTTTAACTAACATCATACTCAATGGTGAAAAGTTGAAAATACTTCCTCTAAGATCAGAAACAAGACAAGGTGCTTACTTTCAACACTCCTTTTCTTTCTTTTTTTTTTTTTTTAAGATTTTATTTACTTATTTGTCAGAGAGAGAGAGAGAGAGAGCACAGGCAGACAGAGTGGCAGGCAGAGGCAGAGGGAGAAGCAGGCTCCCTGCCAAGCAAGGAGCCCAATGTGGGACTCGATCCCAGAACGCCAGGATCATGACCTGAGCCTCAGGCAGCCGCTTAACCAACTGAGCCACCCAGGCGTCCCTCAACACTCCTTTTCAAAATAGTGCTTGAAGTCTTAGCTAGAGAAATCAGACAAGATTTCCAATCAGAATTGGAAAGGAAGAAGCAAAATTGTCAGTATGCAGTTGACATAATTTTATGTTTAGAAAATCTTAAAAACTCAACCAAAAAGCTGTTAGATCTAATCTATCAATCCAGTAAAGTTGCAGGATACAAAATTAACATACAAAATCAGGTGTTTCTATACACTCACAAAGAATTTTCTGGAAGAAATAGAGAAATAGATCTTCTCTATAATAATATCAAAAACAATAAAATATTTAGGAATAAATTTACCTAAGGAAGTGAAAGATCTCTACTATGGAAACTATGAGACACTGATGAAAGAAATTGGACACACAAATAAATGGAAAGCTATCCTGTGTTTATGTATTGGAAGATTTAATATCATTAAAATGTCAGCACTACTAAAAGCCATCTATATTTTCAATGCAATACCTATCAAGATGCCAGACATTTTTTTTTTACAGAAGTAGAAAAAATAATCCTAAGATTTATATGGAACCACAAAGGACCTCAAATGGCCAGAGAATTCCTGGGAAAGGAGAACAAAGCAGAAGTCATCACAGTTTCTGATTTCAAGCTATTCTATAAAGCTATAGTCATCAAAACAGTATGGTGCTAGCATATAAGCAGACAAATAGATCAATAGAACAAGATCAAGAGCACAGAAATAAATGCAAGCATATACAGCCAACTAAAAATTAACAAGGGAGCCAAGAATACTCAATGGAGAAAGCACAATCTCTTCAATAAATGCTGATGGGATAATTAAATATTTACATCTAAAAATATTAAACTGAGCCCATGTCTTACACCACTCACAAAAATCAGCCAGAAATGGATTAAAAGTTTAAATCTAAAACTTGAAACCATGAAACTCCTAGAAGAAACTTTCTAAAATAAAACAGAAATAAAGTCCTTTGACAATGAATTTTTAGATATGACATGTAAAGCACAAACAAAATAAAAAATAAACAGTAGACTACATCAAACTAAAGATTCTACACAGAAAAAGAAATGATTAAAAAAGCAAAAAGACAACAGAATGGGGAAAAATATTTGCAAACCATATATCTGATAAGGGACTAATACTCAAAATATATAAAGAACTCATACAACTCAATAATGAAAATAGATATATAAAATAAAATAAAAAATAGTCAAGGGACCTGAATAGACATTTCTCCAAAAAAGATACATGAAAGCCTAAGAAGCACATGAAAATATACTCAACATCACTAGTCATCACAGAAATACAAATTAAAACCACAATGAGATGTCATCTCATGCCTGTTAGAATGGACATCACCAAAAAGACAAGAGATAACAAATGCTGTCATGAATGTAGAGAAAAGGAAACCCTTGTATATACTGTTAGTGGCAATAAAAAATGGTACAGCCATTATCGAAAACAATATGGAGGATCCTCAAAAAATTAAAAATAGAACTACCATATGGTCCAGGAATTCCACATCTGGGAATATATCCAAAGGAAATGAAAACACTAACTAGGAAAGATACCCACACACCTATGTTCATTGAAGTATTATTTATGGTAACCAACGCATGAAAACAACCTAAGGGTCCATCAAAAGGTAAATGAATAAAGAACTTTGGTATATATACAGTGAAATATTATTCAGCCATAAAAAGACAAGGAAATCCTACCATTTACAACAATATGTGTGGACCTTGAAGGCATTATGCCACGTGAAATAAGTCAGAGAAAGACAAATACTGTATGACCTCACTTATATGTGCAATATAAAAGTAATAATAATAAAATAAAACCACTAGAAAATGAGATTTGATATTTTGGTTACCAAAAGTGGAAGGTGGAGGAAGGGAGGTCAGAGGAAGGTAATCAAAATGTACACACTTCCAGTTATAAGATAAATAAGTTCTAGAGATGTAATGTACCATGATGACTATAGCTGTCACTGATATAAGACATACATGAAGGTTGTTACAGGAGTTAATCCTGGGAGCTCTCATTCCAAGGAGATTTTTTTTCCTGTTTTCTTTCTCTTTTTCCTCTCTTTGTTCTATATGAGAAGATGGTAGATGAACCTATTATGGTAATCATTTCATAATATATGTAAATCAAATCATCATGCTATATTCCTTAAAAACAACTGTATAATAAGGAACACCAAAGTCGAGAAGAGAAAAAAACTCTACTGCTTTAAGTGTGAAGTATTTATTCCTATTCATTAAACAAGTTCCCCCACAAAAACATTGACACAATATGCTAAAATTAAAAAAAAAACTGTAAATTCTGTTTGTCTTTTAAAAATGAATTTTATTCTCCCTTTGCCAAACAAAACATCATATTTGCCTTGAGATTACATACTCTTTCATTTTAAATTATTCAGAAGGCAGGATATATCTTTGGCATATTTTTATTATAAGTGTCCAAATAACTTTGTCTTATAAGAAATCTCATTTTCAAATTAACAATTATGAAAGATGAAGGGATTTAATATTTCCAGCTCAAAATTGATTTAAATATGGTGTTTCTTATGAAGACTTTGATATTATGATATCAAGTTTCTTATGTGATCATGATCTCTTCATATAGGTTAATCATATTCCCACAGTCACAGTAAATTTCATCAATCTTCTAGAGAAGGAGAAAAGTAATAAATATTATGACAACAAGAACATGTCTTAATATTCTTAGTAACCAGTCTCGGGCTGACATCAGATGACTTTAGGTCTCAGATCTTCTCACTGGCCTGCAGTAGTATCTGCAATTAAGCTGATTTATTCTCTGTCATTACATGTTCAAATAAATCTACAGTCAAATAAATCTACAGTCCTAATTGCATTACTCGGTTTAAAACTGTGAAAAAGAGTTATAAAGAGAAGCCAAGTTATCATTTTTAGAAAACATCTGTGTGTTTATGGATAACAACTGGTGGTAGGGGGTACTTTACCTCTGTATAAATACCGTCCATTTTTCAATGAAGTCAGATATTTTTGGAGGCATATTTCACATTGATTTCTCCTTTTCTGTAATCCTCCTCAATGTTATGATGGTATTTTAGTGTTTTTAAAAGCTGTCTAAAAATTCACACAATTAGTTATATTCCACTTTAAATACTATTATTAATTGACCCCAATAGCATGACTCTTGGAGCCAACAGTTATTAAAAGATATCAGTGAACTGATAATTGGGCTTTTTTTCCTTTTTTTAAAATAAGTAGTTCCTGTTGTTAGCTATCTAAGAAATATAAACTTTTTTTACTAAAAATATTGAATAACCTCTCTCCACAATCCTGTACCCTGGAATAAATGATATTTCAGATGCCAAAACCCAACTTAGATAGTGGCCCTGGGAGGGTCTCAGTTACTTTTTCAAATGTTTTCAAGACTTTGAACTGTGACAGTCCAGATTTTTCTTCATTTTCCATTTCTGATGGCCTCTTCTAAAAAAGACTCCCTATAGCTAAGTGATGTATATACTTGCACTGAAAGGAGGTACTTAAACCTTACTGGATTCTGCACAGAAAGTAGAATGATTTGTTATAGCCTATCTGGTGTCCAATATCCAACATCCATGATGTTTTTGTTTTGTTTTGTTTTCTTTTCTTTTGTTTTTGTTTTTTTTGGGTTTTTATGTTGTTTTGTTTTGTTTTGTTTGTTTTTGTTGTTGTCGCACAAAGAAACTTTTATTTGCAGCAAATAAAAGTGGAGGGGCTTCCGAAGCCATGACTCCCAAAAGAGGGTGAATATATTTCTTTTATTGAGGTTAGAATGAACATTTATCATATGTAGAGGCAGGCAGAAGATCATGCATATGCCTTAAGGAAGGCACAGAAATAATGTATATACTTATGCATACATTGTATGTTATGTAAATTAGGTTGAGACTCCTCCCTGGGTGGAGATGTTAGTATTATAAAGAGGTAAAAGTGATTGTAGGTCATTCTAGAGGTCACTCCATGATCCATCTGCTAGGTATGAGTTAGGGTTAGCTCAAACACTCTGGATGGTCTGACCAGTGGGAGACTTTGTGAGGGTGGTTGCCATCACCAAGAGGTAGTTTCAGGTTTAATTTGTCTGAGTTAAGGGGAAAGTCAGAAAGATATTGAAGCCCACAGGTCATGTAGGTTTCAGGATTTACTTAATTCATGGGGTTTGACTCCATTCCCCTGTGATTCTTAAAAAGGCAAGAGGAAGTAGAACAAGTAGATACATGAATTAGATTAAGGACTACTTACCAAGTTTAAGCAGGCAACATGTTTTCAAATGTGAAAATGGCAGTAAAAACAGAAACAAGACAATGAGGGGTGCCTGGGTGGTTTGGTCAGTTAAGCGACAGACTCTTTATTTCAGCTCAGGTCATGATCTCTGGGTCATGAGATCAATCCCCATATAGAGCTCCGCACTCAGCAGAGAGTCTGCTAGAGATTCTCCCTCCCTTTCTTTCTCCCTCAACCCTGTCCCCATATCTCTCAAATAAATAAATAGATCTTTAAAAATAAAAAGAAACAAGTCAATAAGGAGGAGTCAACCTATAAATTATAGTCACAGAAATAATAATTTTTAATTAAAAATTATGACTATAATAGACCTTTAAAATGAGTTATATATACCTAGAAAAAGATTGTTTTCCTCAAATTGGGAAGTCAAATTTAGTCTCCTTAAAGATAAATTTGAACTATTTTAGAATAATTGACTAAGTATCAAAAACTTGCCTAATTTTTAATTTTTTCTGCAGAAAAATACCTGAAAATACTACTTTTCTGCAGTTTTATCTTTTATCTAAGTCATTAAAAATTATATCTTCCAAGATAATTTAGTGGTGTTCATGTGGAAATTTAAAAATTTGCAATATTTATTTACTTTAAAAATATTTCAACATATTTTAAATATAATAGCTTTTGGTTAAGCACTAACTTCAGGAGCCAGGATAGGTATACATTTTGAGCTATAAATTCTTTATTTTTCATTGTTATTCCTTATCCCTAACTCTGTGAGTAAATAAGGAATAACTATAAGACAAAGAAAAGATATTTGTATAAGACCTTTACATGAGGTTAATCATTGGAGAATATAAGGGCTGGGCAACTAGACTTTTTGTTTAGATTTTATTCAATATTCGTTCATTCCCTTATTTTATATTGAAATGTCTGCCACACCAGATGATACGCTAGATGCTGAAGATTTAAGACTTAATGACAGAATGAGTCTTGCAGCATACAATTATGATTACAAATCATCAAAATACATTATGACTAATAATGTAAAGATCAATGCTTAAAGTGTTACAGAACCAGAGTGGAAAGAGCCATATAATAGCTTTCAGAGAAAGACTTCATGAGGAAGGAAGACCTTGAGCTGAGTATTTTGAAAGGACATTTTGTGCACTTTGTAAATCATAGAAGTAAGCAAAGCTTAGTACAAAATTGGAAAACATAGAAATGTAAGAGGAATAAGAAAACATAATCTTTTTTTTTAATTTTATTTATTTATTTCTCAGAGAGAGAGAGAGAGAGAGAGAGAGTGAGCACTGGCAGAGAGAGTGAGCACTGGCAGACGGAGGCAGAGGGAGAAGCAGACTCCCTGCTGAGCAAGGAGCCTGATGTGGGACTCGATCCCAGGATGCTGGGATCATGACCTGAGCCGAAGGCAGCTGCTTAACCAACTGAGCCACCCAGGCGTCCCAAGAAAACATAATCTTTAAAAGTTTGATGTAGTTTACCCTATGTTTTCAATGTAAACAGGTTTCATTTTTTGAATAGCAAAATTCAGGTTGTATATAAAATATTTTAAAATAAAACTAGGCCATAAGAAAATTTTCATTTTGTTAGTTTTATAGTTTATCACTTTTTATAGTTTGTCACTTTTTTCAGAGTTTTTTAAATCAAGGAGCAATTCCTATATGTCATACAAAATGCCAGAAAGCATCCTGGAAAATGAAAATCATGTGAAGCCTTTCTAATGGTACAGTAAACTTTTTTTTCTTGGTTTTATTTTCTGCATTTCATATGACATGTGGAAGTATATTTTATATAAAATCCCCCCATAATTTGTTGATTTCCAAAAATTTGTCTATTTTAAATTATTCAGGGTGGAACATTTTTGTTCAAATATATTCTTCGCATTTGGGATTATTGCTTGGAAATGTATTCCACGATGTAGAATTACTGGGCCACAGGTAAATAGGCACATAACATACAAATAGACCCATGGGTGGTACAAGGTGGAGAAGAGAAAATGCATGCATCCTAGGGAGAGGAGAGTACATGCCTAAGTTACAGAGCTGTCAAAGAAGCTAGCGTACAGCCCTATTTTTGACTGACAGTCTCCGAATGAGCCCTCCTCCAGAACCAAAATGTGTTTCATTCTGTACAAGGGTATAAAATCACATTTACAAGTGTTGGGAACTGTTTCATCTTCTACAGACAATAGCGCCATAATTACTGATAGTTATTAGTAGCCTGAGCTGCTGAAAATGACCTATAAGCACAGCTGCAGTAATAGGAATACATAAAAATGTTCTGCTGATTACAAGAAGGCAAGAATTTTCTCTATCGTCTCAAATGATGATGAAGAGTCAGGTGGCCTAATTAAGGTCAGAGAAAATTATATAACCTCCAAGGTCTCACCAACTCCAAAATTCCCTGTAGTGATAGTGTCATCTAATGTTTTCCCCACTATAGTTCTGCCGGACACCTGGCCCATGTAATTGTGAAAGGAGGTTGAGTATGTATAATAAGATAGACAGATAGACAGATAGATACCACTTTATCAGCAGATGGGGGTTTTGAAATATTTTTATATGTATTTCTTCTAAAGAAAGGGAAAATTATTGGTTAGAACAATCAGTTCAGGGCACCAGTGTGCTGTTTTTATTTCCCTAGAACTTCAGTGTGAGCTGGTAGCATCCAAGAAGCATGTAGCTGTGATAAAGGATCCATTTTTTTAATGCTGCTCACACTTTATCTGCTGGATGGTAAACTGGAGAGTAGTGACTACATTGAAGCAAATAGTTTTCATCTTACCCCGTAGGCGATGCTTCTGCATTACCCTAGCATGGATTTGTATTAAAGAGTTTAATGAACAGAAGCTTCTATATATAGCATACGGTTATCAGGGAGTACAGACTGCATATGAACGCTGGCAAAATACAAGGCAGTCCTCTTTCCTTAAATGCACTCAAAGAAACCCTGTCGTTCAAGTTTCACAGTTTCTAAGATTTCCTGCGACTTCGGTGAATAGACCAATTAAGACTTCCTCTGAACCCTATTCTGTTAGAGTTTCTGATAAAATAATTTCCATAAAATAAGGTGACCATTTACCCTGTCCGATTATTGTCCTGGAATCATTATTAACAGTTCCCAGCCTCAGTAAAAAATTTGGGTGATAAATTGTATGTTCATCCTGCATATAAAGATCCTCACACATGGAGAAGAACTTCTAGAAGATAATGGCCTAGAAACGTGGGGGTCACCTCATCCACTCTCTACATAAAGAAATGCTCAGTAAAATGTAAAGAATTAAAGTGCATAGCTGAGTTCAAAACAAAAAAGCAAGATATCTAAGTGTCAAAAAGAGAAAAAAAAAAAACTCACAGTCTTCAAGATAAGTAAGAATTGAAACTCTGTGGTGGCCACCGAGTTCCTTGAGCCAGATATAAATCTAAGAACAGGGAAGGGTGTTGATGCCTGCAATGAAATGGAGTTTGGTATCCAAGATCCAGGATGAACCTTCTTTCATTGAAATGAAACCTGGAAAAAAAAAAGTTGACTTGCCCACAAATGATAACTGGAGAATTTCTACTAACTGGTGCAAATCTTTGGCACACAGGCCATGTATAGGAATGACATGTGACACAACATTTTTAGGACGCATGCATGGGTACTGACTACATTTACAAAGCTCATGTAGGACAGAAAACCAAGGAAATAAGTGTAATACATTGTATCTAATGACTTCACACACCCAGACAGGACTATGAAAACTATCCCCATCAGAAGATCTCCACAACTCAAAGGATGTGTCATTTTCAGAGGATAATTTCATATAAACTGAGGTGAAAGACAAATGTCAGGAAAGACAAATGTCACAAAAATTTGCACAAGTCCAACACCAAGAAAGATTGGTTAGAGACCCAACGTAGAAGACGAACAGAGAAACTCAATGAGGAATTCAAAAGAATCTCTGTAAATATTTGTAAAACTGTTCAGAAAGATACAGTAATGCCAAACACAAAGCAAGAGGACATAGAAACAGATTGTTACAAAAGAAAGAAGTCCTAGAATTTTTTAAAATTATGGACATTATTAAAAAGTCAGAAAAGAAAAGAAAAGTTAATTAGGCATGGCTGAAGAGATACTGAATTGGTGAAGACAGGAGAAATTCTTGATTTTTTTCCAGTGGAATGTGAAAACTTACAGAAAAAGTAACATAGGAGTCAAAGGGAAATAAATCTGAATTTGAATCTTGACTTCACTTATCTATGACCTTCAGAAAGTCACCTAATCTGTATCTCAGTTTCCTCTTTTGTGAATTTAGAATAATTATGTCTACTTATCATGTTTTTATAAAGGTTAAATAAAATATGGGTAAATCATACAATGCATTGTTGAATACCTATTAGCTACTCAAAAAGGGTTTTTTGTTGTTTTGTTTTTTGTTTTACTTTCTCCCTTCTCTTTTTAACAGCTGCTCACTAGACTCTTTCCTGAATACTTGGTAAATAAAACATTTACAATATAATGAATATTTACTATGCACACTGTACTTTATATTCATTTATTCAATAATTAAACTCTATAACTTTGTATCATAGATAAATTCAGTTTATAGAACAAAAATCTGAGACAAAATAATCTAAAGGCTCAGATCACAATAGACAACAAAGACAGATATTTGACCTAAGACTCAACCCTCATTTTATTAACTCCTAATTCTTCTAGATTTCTCTTTCAGGAACCATGGAAGATAATCTATCAATCAGTCAATCAGTCATTTTCTGCTGGTATAGCTTGGGCAGAGAAAAGTTGCCAAGAGTATTATAAAATTTCAGAGATTCTAAAGCAAGTCATTGTGTAGAAGGTGATTTCATAAATTCCATGAGCTTTCTTGGTTCCATTACTAACTTCACCCTTCTCTTAAGGACATGCAGCCAAAGATACTAAATGTGAATGGACAGCTTTAAATTAAAGGTGGTTTTCTTTCCTTTTCTTTTCTTTACTTTCCTTTTCTTTTCTTTTTACCAATGAATAGAGGGATGAGTTGGGCCAATAATTATATCTGTTTTACAGTTCTTTTGATACCTGTGATAAGGAGGTATTTTATATGTTATGTTCAAAAGGGCAGCATTTTACAAAATAAAGTGATGTAGCACATCATCACACAGGCTATACTAAAGGAAAAACAAGTATTTATTTCTTTGATTTAAAAAAATGAATCCCTAAATACAACACCTTTTTTTTTTTTGAGAGAAAGAGAGATAGAACATGCGCAGGACAGAGGTAGGGGTTTTGGGGGAGAGGCAGAGAGGAGAGAAAGAATCCTAATCAGGCTCCATGCTTGGTGTGAACTGGACACAGGGCTCCATCTCACAAATAGGGGATCACGACCTAAGCCAAAACCAAGAGTAGGTTAAGCCAACCTACTGATCCACCCAGGCACATCCTAAGTACACTTCTTATCTTACCATTTCTAGGAAAGAAAAAAATAAAAGCATTTAACTCATTTTTTGAAAATTTGAGAGGAAAATAAGGAAGTTAATAGAGTGTGGTCCATAAAAAAGTACAATCTATATCTTTTTAGTTCCAAAGCCTTAACAGTGTGTGGTACATGATAGACAGTCAACAAAATTTTATTAAATTGTGTCAAAATAAGATTTTGTTAAATTTGTTTGGGGGATCTTTAAATTAAATTTTCCCCAAATGTTTAAAATAAATACCTATTTTTTTTCTCTTCTAATTTTAGTATTACCTCATAGTAACATCAGAACATATATTCTGTCTGTATTATAAATAGTTCTGATATGTAAAATTGTCAATTCATTTTGCCAGGGAACAGCAGCATGTGTGAGTTTTGGCAATGATTTCCAAACATCATCCTAATTGCAATAGTGCTAATATTTATGTATCTACTACTCATTGCCTTCAAAGAAAGCACTCGACTGGGAACTTCAGATATATGAGAAAATGGTTTTTAGAACTCTCCTTATAATTGAACAAAATTGTTTCTCCTGCCATGAATATGCTCAAGATTTGTTTCTATTTTGGGGAAGTTACCTAGAAACTGATAAATGTAATCATCTAGTATAGCCTTTATGCTTTGACTCTGGATGTTAATTTTTGTGATTCAATTGCTTCTTCAGTTGAACAAATGTTCACTGTATGTGAGGCACTGGGTCAGACACTAGATATACACAGACAGGTAAGACCTGGTACCCAGCCCTAGAAGTCTACTGTTGATTGTGGGACAAATAAGGAAACAAGTCTCTAAATAGAATATGGTCTACACTATCATATGAATTGGGACAGAATGTTCTCCAAGTGCCGGAGGGACTCATGAAGATATTGTGAGAGAAGTGACATTTAGATCTAGGAGCAAAACCTGGAGATAAACAATGTGGGTAAGCTGTTTGTATAAAGAAAAGGAGGAGCAAACAGTACACACACATACACACATGAATAGGAGTTCAACTATGGCTGGTGCGCAGCTTTCATAGAAGCTCAAGAGGGCAGTGCTGTCCGTGTCAAGAAGATGCTCGTCATGATACTATAGAGTTTGACCAGTATAGTATCAGAGCAACTAGGAAACATTAAATCCATTAGGTTGTTGTGATGGTCAGTTTTATGCATCAACTTGACTACAGATCCAGTTATTCAATCAAACACTAATCTAAGTGTTGCTAGGAAAATATTTTATAGGTGTGGTTGAAATCAATAACCACTATATTTTAAGTAAGGAAGGTTATCCCAAGTAATCCAGGTAGGACAGCTTCAATCAGTTGAAAGGCCTTAGAAGCAGAATAGATAGAGCCTTCCCCAAACAAGTAGGAATTCCACTTGTGGACAAAAGCTTCAGCTCATGCTTGTCACACTAAATGTCGGTTTGGTGTAAAGACAGAAGGAAGCAAAAAAGAGTAAGAAGCCAGTCAGCCACAAACAGTGGAGAGTTGGAATGCCTTTAAGCATGCAGCATAGCATTGGCACTTTAATTTTTTTTTAAAGATTTATTTGACAGGCAGAGATCACAGGTAGGCAGAGTGGCAGCCAGAGAGAGAGGAAGAGAAGCAGGCTCCCCTCAAAGCAGAGAGCCCGATGTGGGGCTCGATCCCAGGACCCCAGGATCATGACCTGAGCTGAAGGCGGAGGCTTTAACCCACTGAGCCACCCAGGTGCCTCTGGCACTTTAATTTTTAATAACAACTTCCCCCCAGTAGCAGACATCCCCGCTGTCCATTTTAGTGTTCCACCATAAGGATGACCAGTCATTGGCTTTAGTTTTGATGTTAATGACTGCCTCTCCTTTTAAGCTCTTTAAGAGTGCATCACCAGTCAAGGTGATGGCCTTTCAGGGAAACTAAAGGATTTTTTATGCCCCTGGCTTCCTGTCATGTCAGCTCCCCTTCCTCTAGCCCCTCTTATGCTATACCCAAGAGGAGAAGTAAGACCCTTAATGACTATAATTGAATACGGAGACTGGGTTTTCTGGACTTTCTATGGCTGAAACTTTTAAAGAAGTAAAATATTAGTTTAGTTTGGTGGGGTCCACCATCTTTCTCAATCCATGAGACTCATAATGTAGAATAGCCAGCTCACTCTCTATATTTTTCTTCTTCTAACTCTTCTCATCCACTCAATGAGTGGTAAAGAAGTAGAATTGTCCCTAATTCAAGAATTTTTCGTCAGGCCCACTGGGTGGCTCAGTGGGTTAAACTTCCACCTTTGGCTCAGGTCATGATCTTGGGGTCCTGGGATTGAGCCCCACGTTGGGCTCTCTGCTCAGCAGGGAGTCTGCTTCTCCCTCTCCCTTAGTTCCTCCCCCCAGCTCATGCTCTCTTTCTTCCAAATAAATAAATTAATTAAATCTTCTAAAGAGAGAGAGAGAATTTTTTTTAAAGAATTTATTTATTTATTTGTCAGAGAGAGAGAGCGAGCACAGGCAGACAGAATGGCAGGCAGAGGCAGAGGGAGAAGCAGGCTCCCTGCCAAGCAAGGAGCCCGATGTGGGACTCGATCCCAGGAGGCTGGGATCATGACCTGAGCCGAAGGCAGCTGCCCAACCAACTGAGCCACCCAGGCATCCCAAGAGAGAATTTTTTCTTCATGCCTCTTTTGAAGGGCTGCTCCTCTCCCATGTGACCACACTTGGGGTTGTTGTGTTAGCCTATGAGGGTCTGGATTCCTGGGCCAACTGCAGTATGGATATTGAAGCAAATAAGCTCTTCCTCTAAAAATAACTAACAATACTGAACAATCACTGTGTGGCAGCCATTAGGCATTCAGGCTAAATGCTTCACTTGTATCTTCTCATTTAATCTTCATGGCAACCCTGTGAAGTAGAGATTCTAATTATTCTCATGGCAGGGAAGGATGGTGCTTAGTTTGAGGCTACTTGAGCTTGCTTCGGAGCAGGGGAATGGAAATCTCCATGTGGTCCTCCCGAGCTCCTTTCAGACATTTAGAACAAAATCACTAGCTAATAATGAAGAGTGATTTTTTAAATTTTCTTATGCATGTTTCAGAACTTCATAAAGAGAAATAAATGCTCAGGAACTTCAGTTGGATGGTTCTACAGAGCCTACCCAAATACCTTTGTGATGGTGGCCTTCACTGGTTTTTCAGTTCACTATTTCTAGCAACAGACAAACTCACATTGAAAGGAATAGAACAGAAGTTTCAGGTTGAGATGGAGATAGAAATCCTACCCATTGGCCAGTGGCCTTTCTGTCCCCCAGATTCTCTGGACTCTTCATGTAATAAGGATATTTTCCAGAGGAACCTGGGACAGCTTTTCAACATTGCATCTGATATCTATTTTAACCACAGATCTTTGAACATGCTGTGTTTATATGGGCATGTCCTGTGTCTTTCTTAATGTACTAGCAAGTGCTCTGCATGGAATGAGGATACATCTCTTTTAAGATTAGACTGACCTTTATTATCACCAAGGAGTTAGAACATATTCCAAAACATAATGACAGAGATGGCTTCTTGTGTATGTTATGGCAAAACTCTATTATTTGGGGTAGAAAAATCATTAAAAACTGAATGCTCGTGGCTTGGCTCCATTTACTGGTATGACACATTATTCTGTTTAAATTGTATTTTTAAAGTGTCTTCTGCAACTCCACTTGGAACGGCAGGTTATTTCAGTAGATTTTCAGAGTGTCACAAACTCCTCTCTGGTAGATATGTGTGCTTGGTGTTCCACAAGTCATGGAG
>PISX010029266.1:0-20286 GCA_004024625.1 Mellivora capensis
TAATTTCCCTTTCTGTATTTTCATTGTTAGTGTATAAGAAAGCCACTGATTTCTGAACATTGACTTTGTATCCTGCCACGTTACTGAATTGCTGTATGAGTTCTAGTAGTTTGGGGGGTGGAGTCTTTTGGGTTTTCCATATAAAGAATCAGTCATCTGCAAAGAGAGAGAGTTTGACTTCTTCATTGCCAATTTGGATACCTTTTATTTCTCTTTGTTGTTTGATTGCTGTTGCTAGGACTTCTAATACTATGTGGAACAAGAGTGGTGAGAGTGGGCATCCTTGTCATGTTCCTGATCTCAACGGGAAGGCTGTGAGCTTTTTCCCATTGAGGATGATATTTGCTGTGGGTCTTTCATAGATAGATTTTATGAAGTTCAGGGATGTTCCCTCTATCCCTATACTTTGAAGCATTTTAATCAGGAATGGATGCTGGATTTTGTTCTATTTCTGTGAAGAATGCTATTGGAATTTTCATGGGAATTTCATAGAACCTGTAGATCCTTTTGGGTAGTAAGGACATTCAACAATATTCTTTCAATATAAGAACAAAGAATATCTTTCCATTTATTTGTGTCTTTTTCAGTTTCTTTCATTAATGTCTTACAGGATCAGCATACATATCTTTTACCTCCTTGGTGAAATATATCCCTAGGTATTTTATTCCTCTTGATGCAAATGTCAGTGTGATTGCTTTCCTTACTTTTACTTCTGATAGTTCAATATTAGTGCATAGAAATACAACTGACACATGTATATTAATTTTGTATCTTGCTATTTATTTTTGGAAGAGTTTCAGAAGGATTGGTATTAGTTCTTAAATTCTTTGAAATAAACCAAACCTGTCTAGTCCTTTTTTTTTTTTTAAAGATTTTATTTATTTGAGAGAGAAGGCATGTGCAGTGGGCAGGGCTGGAGGAGAAGGAAAATTAGAATCTCTGCTGAGCAAATGTCCAATGTGCGGCTCAATCCCAGGACCCTGAGATCATGACCTGAGTCAAAGGCAGCGGCCTAGCTGACTGGGCCACCCAGGTGCTCCCTTGGGCTTTTTAAAAAAACAACAAAGTCAGATTTATTGCTCTGTGTTAAACCAGTTGATATAGGACCCAAGGAGTGTGAAGGGAACACAGCGAGTTTGTGAACATTTCCTTCCCCACTGGAGTTTTCAGCATCTTAAAAAGACTCTGAAAAACAACCTGAAGGTTTTGAAGGGGGAGGGGTGGGAGGTTGGGGGAGCCAGGTGGTGGGTATTATGGAGGGCACGCATTGCATGCAGCACTGGGTGTGTTGTAAAACTATGAATTCTGTTACACTGAAAAGAAATGAAATAAAAAAAAGAGAATTCATTTCTCAAAAAAAAAAAAAAAAAAAAAAAAAAAGCTGACCAGCATACTGCAGATTGTCCTAGACTTTTTGGGAAAATTTTTGATTACTGATGGAATCTCCCTATTATTAATTGGTCTCTTCAGATTTTCTATTTCCTCATAATTCATTCTTGGTAGGTGTTACATTTCTAGCATTTTCACATTAATTCTACATTGTCCAATTTGTTGGCATATAATTGTGCATAGCAGTCTCTTATCCTATATATTTCTATGGTATCAGTTGTAATGTTCCATCTTTCATTTCCAATTTTATTTGTGTCTTTTTTCTTGATGACTCTAGAAGGATTGTCTCTTTTGTTTATCTTTCAAAAAACCAGCTCTTAGTTTCATTGACCTTTTATATTGTGACTTTGATCCCTCATTTATTTCTGCTCTGATCATTGTTATCTCTTTCCTCCTACTAACTTTGGGCTTAACTTTTTCACCTATTTCTAGGTCCTTGAGGTGGAGAGTTAGATTATTTGAGATAAGCATTTATCTTTTTTTTTTAATGTGTGTATTTGCCATTTAAACTTTCCTTTTAAAAGCATTTTTGCTGCATCCCATGCTTTTTGGTATGTTGTGTTTCTATTTTTCATTTGTTTCAAGATATTTTAAAATTTCTCTCATGATTTCTTCTTAGACGCATTGATAGTTTAGTATCATGTTGTTTTATCTCTACATATTTGTGGCTTTTCTTCTAATTTATGTTTTTTCTTTTAATTTATTTCTTCTTCTAATTTATTTCTAGTCATATCACTGTGACCAGAAAAAATGATGTAATTTTAAATCTTTATTAAGACTTGTTTTGTGGCCTAACATGTGGTCTGTCTTGGAGTGTGTTCCATGTATGCTTGAGAAGAATGGGTATTCTGATGCTATTGAATGGAATATTCTTTGAATGTTCATGAAGTCTATCCGGTCAAATGTGTCCTTGAAGTCCAATATTTTCTTACTGATTTTTCTCCTGGATAACCTATATATTGACGAAAGTTGAATATGAGGCCCCCTACTATTATTATATTGCTGTATATTTCTCTTTTTAGGTTTATTAATATTGGTTGATTTTATATATTTAGATGCTTCTATGCTGAATGCATTAATAGTTTTAAACATTATATTCTTTTCTTAGATTAATACCTTTATGATTATATAATAACCTTCTCTGTCTCTAACTACAGTCTTTGTCTTAAGGCCTATTTTATTTAATGCAGCTATGGCTACATGAGCTTTCTTTTGGTTTCTATATGTATGGAATATCTTTTTCCATCCCTTCATTTTTAGCCTGTGTGTGTGTTCTTCAAGCCAAAGTGAGTCTTTTATAGTTAGCATAGAGATGGATCTTGTTTTTTTATTCACTCATCTGCTCTATGTCTTTTGGTCTAAGAATTTAGTCTGTTTCCATTTAGTGTAATTATTAATAGATTTGAACTTATTGCCATATGTTAATTGTTTTCTGGCTGTTTTGTAATTCTTCTGTTCCTTTCTTCTCTTCTTCTATGTAAATAGATTATTCCTCTATAGTGGTATGCTTAGATTCCTTTTTCTTTATCTTTTGTATATCTTCTGTAGGGTTTTGCCTTATGGTTACCATGAAGCTTATCTAAAACTCCTAAAAGTTAAAAAAGTCAGTTTTAAGCTGGTAACAACTTAAGTTTGAATGTATTCTAAGGCTCTCTATTTTTGCTTCCCCCTTCACATTTTTATTTTTGATGTCACAATTTACACTTTATATCTTGATTCTCCATTAACAAGTCATTGTAGTTTTAGTTATTTTTAGTACTTTTGCCTTGTAATCTTCATAGTGGTTTTATAAGTAATTAACTCACCAATAAAATCTCATTTGACTATTCTGAATTTAACTATATGTTTATATTTATCAGTGCCATTTATCCTTTCATATGTGTTTTCTGTTATGAATTCATGCCCTTATGTTTCAGCTTAGTCTTTTTAACATTTCTTATAATGTCAGTCTAGTGTTGCTGAACTCTTTCACTTTTGCTTGTCTGGCAAACTCTCTTGCAATTATGAAGGATAACGTAAACTCAACTAATTTTTATATAAAGATTTTATATCTTGCAACTTTACTGAATTTGTCTACAACTCTGTGTGTGTGTGTGTGTGTGTGTAATCTTTAGGGTTTTTAAAATGTAATACCATCCTCTCCAATTCTAAAAGACAACTTTGCTGGGTATTCTTGGCTAGTAGATTTTCCTTTTAGCACTTTGTTTTTTTTTAAATTATTTTTAATAACATATAATGTATTATTTTCCCCAGGGGTACAGGTCTGTGAATCATCAGACTTACACTTCACAGCACTCACCATATCACATACCCTCCCCAGTGTCCATAACCCAACCACCCTTTCCATACTCCTCCTCCGCAGTAACTCTCAGTTTGTTTCATGATATTAAGAGTCTCTTATGGTTTGTCTCCCTCCTAATCCCATCTTGTTTCATTTTTTCCTTCCCTACCCTCCAAACCCCTTACCCTGTCTCTTGAATTCCTCATATCAGGGAGATCATATGATAATTATCTTTCTCTGATTGACTTGTTTCTTTCAGCATAATACCCTCTAGTTCCACCCATGTCATTGCAAATGGCAAGATTTCATTTCTTTTGATGGCTACATAGTATTCCATTGTATGTATATACCAAATCTTCTTTATCCATTCATCTGTTGATGGACATTTAGGTTCTTTCCACAGTTTGGCTATTGTGGACATTGCAACTATAAACATTTGGGTGCACTTGTCCCTTCGGATCACTACATTTGTATCTTTAGGGTAAATACCCAGTAGTGTGATTGCTGGGTCATAGGGTAGCTCTATTTTCAACTTTTTGAGGAACCTCCATGCTGTTTTCTAGAGTAGCTGCACCAGCTTGCATTCCCACCAACAGTGTAGAAGGGTTCCCCTTTCTCTGCATCCTTGCCAATGTCTGTCATTTCCTGACTTATTAATTTTAGCCATTCTGACTGGTGTGAGGTGGTATCTCATTGTGGTTTTGATTTGTATTTCCCAGATGCTGAGTGATGTGGAACACTTTTTCATATGTCTTTTGATCATCTGGATGTCTTCTTTGCAGAAATGTCTGTTCAAGCCCTCTGCCCATTTCTTGATTGGATTATTTGTTCTTTGGGTGCTGAGTTTGATAAGTTCTTTATAGATTTTGGACACTAGCCCTTTATCTGTCATTAGCGAATATCTTCTCCCATTCTGTTAGTTGTCTTTTGGTTTTGTTAACTGTTTCCTTTGTTGTGCAAAAGCTTTTGATCTTGATGAAGTCCCAATAGTTCATTTTTGCCCTTGCTTCCCTGCCTTTGGTGATGTTTCTAGGAAGAAGTTGCTGTGGCAGAGGTCAAAGAGGCTGCTGCCTGTATTCTCCTCAAGGATTTTGATGGATTCCTGTCTCACATTGAGGTCTTTCATCTATTTTGAGGGTTTTTTTGTGTATGGTGTAAGGAAATGGTCCAGTTTCATTCTTCTGCATGTGGCTGTCCAATTTACAACACCATTTGTTGAAGAGACTGTCTTTTTTCCATTGGACATTCTTTCCTGCTTTATCAAAGATTAGTTGACCATAGATTTGAGGGTCTATTTCTGGGCTCTCTATTCTGTTCCATTGATCTATGTGTCTGTTTTTGTGCCGGTACCATACTGTCTTGATGATGACAGCTTTGTAATAGAGCTTGAAGTCTGGAATTGTGATGCTCCCAACTTTGGTTTTCTTTTTCAACATTCCTCTGGCTATTTGGGGCCTTTTCTGGTTCCATATAAATTTTAGTATTATTTGTTCCATTTCTTTGAAAAAATTTGATGATATTTTGATAGGGATTGAATGCTTTAGGTATCATAGACATTTTCACAATATTTGTTCTTCCAGTCCATGAGCATGGAATTTTTTCCATTTCTTTGTGTCTTCCTCAATTTCTTTCATGAGTACTTTATAGTTTTCTGAGTACAGATTCTTTGGCTCTTTGGTTAGGTTTATTCCTAGGTATATTATGATTTTGGGTGCAATTGTAAATGGGATCAACTCCTTAATTTCTCTTCTGTCTTGCTGTTGGTGTATAGATATGCAACTGATTTCTGTGCATTGATTTTTTTAAAAGATTTTATATATTTGACATACAGAGATCACAAGTAGGCAGAGAGGCAGGCAGAGGGAGGGGGAGGCAGGCCTCCCACTGAGCAGAGAGCCCAATGCGGGGCTTGATCCCAGGACCCCAAGATCATGACCCAAGCTGAAGGCTTTAACCACTGAGCCGCCCAGGCTCCCCCATGCATTGATTTTATATCCTGACACTTTACTTCTAGAAGTTTTGGGGTGGAGTCTTTTGGGTTTTCCACATACACTATCATATCATCTGCAAAGAGTGAGAGTTTGACTTCTTTGCCAATTCGGATGCCTTTTATTTCTTTTTGTTGTCTGTTTGCTGATGCTAGGACTTCTAGTACTATGTTGAATAGCAGTGGTGATAGTGAACAACCCTGCCGTGTTCCTGACCTTAGGGGGAAAGCTCTGTTTTTCCCCATTGAGAATGATATTTGCTGTGGATTTTTCATAGATGGCTTTGATGATATTGAGGTAAGAACCCTCTATCCCTACACTTTGAAGAGTTTTGATCAAGAAAGGATGCTGTACTTTGTCAAATGATTTTTCAGCATCTATTGAGAGTATCATATGGTTCTTGTTCTTTCTCTTATTAATGTATCAAATTGATTGATTTACAGATGTTGAACCAACCTTGCAGCCCAGGAATAAATCCTACTCGGTTGTGGTGAATAATCCTTTTAATGTACTGTTGGATCCTATTGGCTAGTATTTTGGTAAGAATTTTTGTATCTGTGTTCACCAAGGATATTGGTCTGTAATTCTCCTTTTTGATGGGGTCTTTGTCTGGTTTTGGGATCAAGGTAATGCTGGCCTCATAAGATGAGTTTGGAAGTTTTCCTTCCATTTTTATTTTTTGGAACAGTTTCTGGATAATAGGTATTAATTCTTTAAATGTTTGGTAGAATTCCCCTGAGAAGCCGTCTGGCCCTGGGCTCTTGTTTGTTGAGAGATTTTTGATGACTGCTTCAATCTCCTTACTGGTTATGGGTCCGTTCTGGTTTTCTATTTCTTCCTGGTTCGGTTTTGGTAGTTTATACATCTCTAGGAATGCATCCATTTCTTCCAGATTGTCAAATTTGCTGGTGTATAGTTGCTCATAATATGTTCTTATAATTGTTTGTATTTCTTTGGTGTTGGTTGTGATCTCTCCTCTTTCATTCATGATTTTATTTATTTAGGTCCTTTCTCTTTTCTTTTTGATAAGTCTGGCCAGGGGTTTATCAATCTTATTAATTCTTTCAAAGAACCAACTTCTAGTTTCGTTGATTTGTTCTATTGTTTTGTTTGTTTCTATATCATTGATTTCTGCTCTGATCTTTATTATTTCTCTTCTCCTGCTGGGTTTAGGCTTTCTTTGCTGTCCTTTCTCCAGCTCCTTTAGGTGTAGGGTTAGGTTGTGTACTTGAGACCTTTCTTGTTTCTTTAGAAAGGCTTGTATCACTATATGCTTTCCTCTCAGAACCGCCTTTGCTGTGTCCCACAGAGTTTGAACAGTTGTATTCATTTTCATTTGTTTCCATGAATTTTTTCAATTCTTCTTTAATTTCCTGGTTGACCCATTCATTCTTTAGTAGGATGCTCTTTAGCCTCCATGTATGTGAGTTCTGTCCTACTTTCCTCTTGAGATTGAGTTCTAGCTTCAGAGCATTATGTTCTACAAATATGCAGGGAATGATCCCAGTCTTTTGGTACCAGTTGAGACCTGATTTGTGACCCAGGATGCGATCTATTCTGGAGAATGTTCCATGTGCGCTAGAGAAGAATGTGTATTCTGTTGCTTTGGAATGGCTTTCAGTACTTTGAATGCATCATCCAATCCCTTCTGGCATGTGAAGTTTCTGCTAATAAACCTGCTGAAAAAAGTATGTGGTCTCCTTTGTACATAACAAGTTGTTTTTCTCTTGATGCTTTTTAGATTATCTCCTTGTCTTTAACTTTTGACAATTTAATTATAATGTGTTTTACTCTGTAGTCGTCTTTTTTTAAATTTGCATTTCTTGAATCTACATGTCTCTTAGGTTAAGGAAGCATTCAGCCATCATTTCTTTGAATAGACTTTCTGCCCCTTCTTTCTCTCTTTGCTTCCTGGGCCCTTATAAATAGGTATATTGGTCAGTTTGATGATGTCCCCTAAGTCCCTTAAGCTATCTTTAATCATTTGTCTTTTGCTCCTATGATTGGATGAGTTTTACTTCCCTGTCTCAAGTTCATTGATTTATTTCTTATGATTTAGTCTGCTGTTCAATGCCTCTATTGATTTTTTTTTGAAAATTCTTTTTTTTTAATATTTTATTTATTTATTTGACACAGATCACAAGTAGGCAGAGAGGCAGGCAGAGAGAGAGGGGTAAGCAAGCTCCCTGCTGAGCAGAGAGCCCGATGCAGGGCTCGATCCCAGGACCCTGAGATCAAGACCTGAGCCGAAGGCAGAGGCTTAACCCACTGAGCCACCCAGGTACCCCACCTCTATTGAATTTTTTTTAAAGATTTTATTTATTTATTTGACAGAGATCACAAGTAGGCAGAGAGGCAGGCAGAGAGAGAGGAGGAAGCAGGCTCCCTGCCTAGCAGAGAGCCCAACATGGGGCTTGAACCCAGGACCCTGGGATCATGACCTGAGCCGAAGGCAGAGGCTTTAACCCGCTGAGCCACCCAGGTGCCCCTTGAATTTTTAAGTTCGGTAATTATATCCATCAGCCTTATAATCTGCCAGGTATTTTATTATATTTCCTTTTCTGTGTTGAATCCTCAGTTTGTTTATGAGTTCTCCTGATTTCTGTGAGCATCTTTAATTTCACTCTCTATCAGTTAATTCACTTACCTCTGTTTCATTAAAATCTGTTTCTGGAGATTCATCTTGTTCTTTAGTTGGGAAGATAGTTTGTTCATTTCCCTTGACTCTGTTTGTTTCTGTGCATTAGATAAAACAGCCACCTAAACCAGTCTTAACAGTGGTCTCATTGTAGGAGACAAAATTCATCTATCATCCTAGTCCATGTTCCTGGTTGTCTCTTTAACCTTTGTGAATGTTCAAGCCACTATCTTTATTCCTAGTAGCTCCCACTAGTTGAGGGTTGCCAAGACTTGTCAGGGTCCCAAAGGGAAAGATTGCAGTCAGCACCTACATGCAAGCAAGTTGGAAGCTGGATCCTTAGGCAGCACCTGGGAAAGTATGTACTTGGGGGCTCAATTTAGGGAGAAATTGAAGATGGGTGTTTTTTGCTTCTCTCTTTGCATTGGGCCCAGGAGTATAGTTGTGTGTGTAAAGGTGCTCCTGAGCCTGTTAAGAACTGCTTTGTAGCTACAGTTCTGTAGGACTCATGAATGCAAGCCTCATTCTCTGTGAGACACTGGTGATTGAGAAGCCCATCTGTTAGGTGGCAAACACAAAAGCTGGACCAGAGGCATGTACAAGTGCATTCTAGGGAGATCTTAGAGCAGGTAGAGGGATAGACCAAGATACCAGATGTCTGCTGGCATCCCTGATCTTCAAAGAGGTTCCAGTCAGCCTCTAGGTGCATGATAAATTAGAAGGCTGGCCCGCAGGCAGTAGCTTTTGAAGTATGCAAATAGACCCCTTTCAGAGAAAGACTGGAAGATGGGCATGTGTGTCTACTTCCTCTATACTGAGTTTGGGGGGGGGGGGTTAAAAACTACCTTTTTGTTCTTGACAGTTCTGTGGGATTCCTGAATGGAAGCCCCATTGGCTATCAGAGTCAGGTGACTCTGCCTGTTGGAAGCAGCCATAGAAGCGAGGGCTTAGATGTGTATAGTTCTTTCTATAGGGATAGTGGTAACTTGGAGAGGGCTAGTGTGAGAGAGCAGAGTTTGTGTCCACTGGTTTCCTTGGTCTTTGAGGAGGATCACAGCTCCTCCCTGGAGGCTAAGCCAAAACTGCTTCTCAGGCAACAGTTTTTTTTTTTTTAATTGAGTAACTGATATACAATATTGTATTATTTTCAAGTATACAACATAGAGGTTTGATATTTATATACTTTAGTAATGCACCAAAATACATCTAGTTCTCACCTGTCACCATACAAACTTGTTACAATATTATTGACTATATTCCTTATGCCATACATTATATCACTGTGTTGTATATATTTTATAATTGGAGTATTCTACCTGTTAATAGGATGCCTGTTAATCCCCTTCACCTATTTCATCCATCCTTTCATACCTCTCCCTTTTGGCAATCAACAGTTTGTTCTCCGTATGAGTCTTTGTTTTGCTTTGTTTGTTCATGTGTTTGGTTTTGTAGATTCTACATATAAGTGAAATCACAATATTTTAATTTCTCTTATTGACCTTAGAACAATACCCTCTAGGTCCATACATGTTTTTGTAAATGTCAAGATTTCATTCTTTAATATCATTTAATATTCCATGTGCATGCACACACATCTTCTTTATCCATTTCATCTATTGATGGACATTTAGTTTCCTTCCATGTATTAGCTATTCTAAATAATGCTCCAATGAACATGGTTCATATAATTTTTTGAATTAGTGTTATTTTCTTAAGATAAATGTCCAGAAGTGAAATTGGTGGGTTGTACAGTATTTCTAATTTTTTGAAGAACCTCTATACTGTTTTCCATAGCAGCTACCATAATTTATATTCCTACGAACAATGCATGAATCTTTCCTTCAGGAGGTTTTATACTTTTCAGATTATGGGTCTTTGCTCTCTTGGTTAAATTTTTCTTTGTTTTTAAATTTTATGTATGTATATATTTATTTATTTAACTTTTTATTTTTTAAATTTCTTTTCATTGTTCCAGAATTCCTTGTTTATGCACCACACCCATTGCTCCATGCAATACGTGCCCTCCATAATACCCACTATTAGGTTCACCCAACCTCCCAACCCCCGCCCCTCCAAAACCCTCAGATTGTTTCTCAGAGTTCACAGTGTCTCATGATTCATCTCCACCTCCAATTCCCCCCAACTCCCTTCTCCTCTCCATTCCCCATGTCCTTTCTTGTTATTTCTTATGCTCCACAAATAAGCGAAACCCTATAATTGACTCTCTCTGCTTGGCTTATTTCACTCAGCATTTTAAAATTTTTATTGTTATGTTAGACACCATACAATACATCATTAATTTTTGATGTAGTGTTCCATGATTCATTGCTTGCTTATAACAATTAGTGCTCCATGCAATCCATGTCCTCCTTAATAACCATCACCAGGCTAACACATCCCCCCATCCCCCTCCCCTCTAAAACCCTCAGTTTGTTTCTGAGTCCATAGTCTCTCATTTTTCATCTCCCTCTGACTTCTCCCCCTTTATTTTTCCCTTTCCTCTCCTAATGTCCTCCATGCTATTCCTTATGTTCCACAAATAAGTGAAACCATATGATAATTGTCTTTCTCTGCTTGACTTATTTGACTCAGCATAATCTCCTCCAGTCCCAACCAGGTTGATGCAAAAGTTGGGTATTCATCCTTTCTGATGGCTGAGTAATATTCCATTGTGTATATGGACCACATCGTCTTTATCCATTCATCTGTTGAAGGGCATCTTGGCTCTTTCCACAGTTTGGTTATTGTGGATAGTGCTTCTATGAACATTGGGGTGCATATGGCCCTTCTAAGTATTTTGTTATGTTTGATGCAGTTGTAAGTGAAATTGTTTTCCTAATTTCTCTTTGATAGTTTATTAGTATGTATAAATGCCACAGAATTTACTATATTGATTTTCTATCTGACACTTTTATTTAATTCACTTATTAGTTGTGATAGTTTTTTGATGCAGGATTTAAGGTTTTCTATATATAGTGTCATGTCATTCTGCAAGTAGTGACAGTTTTACTTTTTCCTTTCCAATTTGGATGCCCTTCTTAAAAAATTGAAGTATATTGACATACAGCATTGAATTATTTTCATATGTAATAGTGGTTGATATTTTTATATACTACAAAATCCCCACAATGTCTATTTACCATCTGTTACCATAAGTGTATTACCATATTATTGACTATATTTCCTACACTGTATCATCATCCCCATGATTTATAACTGGACATATGAATGTATTAATCCTGTCTACCTCTTTCACTCAACTTTACCCTCTTCCCCCTTAAATAGCCAACAGTTCCTGTATCTTGGGTTCATTTGTTTTTTTCTTCATTTGTTTTTTTAAATTCTACATATAAGTGATCATATGCTATCTGTCTTTTCTGTCTGCCTTATTTCTTAGCATAATACTCATCTTTAATTTCTTTCACCAATGTCTTAAAATGTCAGTGTTCAGATCTTTTATCTCTGGTTAAATATATTTCTAAGTATTCTTTTCCATGCAAACAAAGGCATTGTTTTAATTTTTTCATAGTTCTGTATTAGTATATAAAAATGAGATTTTTGCTTATCAATTCTGTATTGTGCTATTTGTTTATTCTAACATCTTTTGGTGGCATCTTTAGCGTTTTCTATATATAACAGCATCTCATCTGCAAGTATTGACAATTTTGCATCTTCCAATCTGATTTGGATGCCTTTCATTTCATTTTCTTGTCTAATGGCCAGAGCTAGGACTTCCAGTACTATACTGAAAAGTGGTAAGAGTGAACATCCCTGTCTTATTATTGAAGTTAGAGGAAAAGCTCTCCATTTTTCACTGTTGAGTATGATAAGAGCTTTGGGTTTTTCATATATGGCCTTCATTGTGTTGAGGTACTTTCCCTCCACATGCACTTTGTTGTAGTTTTTATCATAAATGGATATTTTGCCAAACACTTTTCCAGTATCTATTGAGATGATCAAATAGTTTTATCCCTCCTCTTGTGAATAGGAAAATTATGTGGAATCCCACCAAGTAACGTCTCATTTCTGACATGCATTGGGTCTTTGTGGGGAATAGTAGAAACAACACTTCTATCTTGAGTGCTTGCATAGTGTCAAGAACCAAACTAAGCATTTAAAGGAATGATTTTATACCTCAAAGACTGTTCAGAAGATTGAATAAGTGTTTATAAGCCTCATTTTACATGAGCAAGTATGAGGGAAATCAAGATGGAGTTGAATCCTTGACCAGACACTTTATACTACTTGTGTTTCACTGGGCAATTAATCTCTTGAAACTCCAGATTCCTCTTTAAGCATGGGAACAGGACAACTATTTTATAAAGTTATTAGAAATAGGAAATGAGAATATGGTAAAGGAGCCTAATACACACTAGGTGCTTGATTTTTAAGACTTTTAGAATATGGACTGTTGCTGAATCAACAATTTAGGTAATCTCTCCCCTAAGAGAGATGGGGCATTGCATCACAGATGTGAGAATCCCTGTTAACTTCTGTTACTGGGCAGGTACCAGGAAAAGTGTGACATCAAAAGAAAGAAAAATCAGTAGGAACGGTGGTCTGGATATTCACATTTAAACACACAGTGGAGGCCCTACCCCATGCTAGCTGTGGCTCACATGGTGACCTATGATCTAGATTCTGACAAAGATTCTAGATTCTGTCTGCTTCTCATTTAGTTTGTGACTTTGGGGTTTGAGGAGGTCAAGTGACTTTTCCAAAGTAGAACTCAACAGTGGTCTGCATCTCAGAGATAATGCTACAACAGGTTGGTTGAGCATATCAATTTTGAAGTACTTCTTGGATTATTCTTGCATAAAAAATTCCTATGAGTACAATAAACAGGTTGCAAGGGCTCCAGTAAGATGACAATGAAGCAGATAACAGGGACCTGGGGAGTTTCCTTTGGCAACGGATTCAAATATATTTTTGCAGACATTGATTAATGAAGCTTCTTGTCCCCTCTGAGGAGCAGATACCACTGTTTTTCTGCAGGTGGGTTGAAAGGTGGGAACCCTGGGACAGAGAGGTTCAAGCCATATCCCCCCACAGGAACATCAAGAGATTTGAGCTCAGTTTTCTGTGTCTCAGGTGCTACTCACATATGCTTCCCCAGAAGGATCTAAAAAGTACTTTTCCAGGCCAAAGCTGGAATCTCCGTGACCACAAAGAAACACACATCACCTTACCATTGTGGCTGAAATACTGCTCGTATTTATTAAAAAGGCAGAACATAAGGCATCTGTAGGGATCCAGGTTCCACAGTTCTCAAAACACTAGCTGTAAATCACCCTTAGGCTTGTCATTCCCTTGGGTGGAAGCCAAAATGCTTTAATGGCCCCAGAAAGACTAAACTATTGTATTGTACTATGAAGGATACAGCTAATAAAGGAGCAGCAGAAGCTTGGAAATGAAGCAAAAACTGCCATTCTATCCAGTCCAGAGTGCAGAGCAGTAGCCTCAAGTGACACAGGTCCATCCTCCCAACCAGCTGCCAGAGCCAAAGCATGTGGTTTTCCTAAAGGAAGTGGAAGGGAAATCTGACCATATAATTGCCATTTCCGGTGGAGAGGACAACATAATCAGGTACTGCAGTGTCTGGAGTGGTCTGGGGGGAGATTTCCTGATGAGGAACCTGAAAGTTCTATCTGGAACAGCAAGAGGGACTTGGAGATCTGCAGGTCCATCAGAAGGTAGTCACAAGATGACACTTGGTTGCCTTCCTAAGAACCCAACTGCCACTGGACTAAATGTACCTAAATTAAGGGCTCAGCTGTTCTATATGCGGATACCCTTCTTACTGGTAGAACTGTCTTTACAGGTTTCTTTCCAAACAGGGTGAAGTGCTCTGAGGTCATGTACAGAACCTGATATGCTGACAGGCGGGCTCATGTGCAAACATTACTCCCAGGGGTGGGCAGTTCTAGTGGGTGGAAGGTGCTTGCATACACAAGCAGAGACGGGAATGCCTGGAACCCTGTCTCGTATTTCCACCATGGGCATATTTGCCACAAGCATTTCCACTGCATAACTCATTGGGCAGAAGGGACTTTGGCCATAAAAGATTAACAAAAAATACAAGAGGGACCTTACTAATTTCTTCATTATGTCCTTTCTAAGAGAAGTATCTGTTTTCCAAAATCCTAAGATGCATGTTTGTAACTGAGCTTTGTATTACATTATGAAAGCTGTCTACATGACTGTTCATTCTCAGCATAACAGTGCATGTCTGGCGATAGACATTCAGAAATTCTATGGGACAGACAAAATCATTTGAGTTTTAATAACTGATAAGCTATTATTTTGTATTACAGTATGGTATGCAATCTGGCCTTACAGTCTTATTTTTTTATCAAGTTGACATATGGAGTTATCATCCACTGTTTTAAAACCACTATGTATACTGGTCATAGACTACTAGGAGGGCTAAGCTTCATGTAATATAAAAATGGGAACTTAGTTTGCTTTCAAGTCTCTATTGACAGTTATTTTCTCTCTGAGAACAAAATTACCTTACAGCCAGTTTAGTTAGGTGGTGAAAATGCTTGCATCAAGCCTCTGTACAACTGCCTGGAACAAGCTCTTTGGGTGCCTGGATGGGAATGAGGCAAGGTCACTTGATTCCAATAGGTAAGGAGGTATCTTTGCAGAAGTTAACAGTGTACTGGGTCAACTCACCTCAAATTCAGCTAGAAGAAGTTAATGAGCCAACAGTAAGTTTGCATTTAGCAGGGGCTGAGATACTGTGCAGGCTCTTGCCAACTCAGCAACACGGTTTGGTAAAACATGACCAGTCCACAAAGGCAATTCCCCTTTAGATTAAAGTGACCCATAGGTATCCTCTTTAACTCTGAGTAACTGGTCTTAGAAATCAGGTATAATTCATCTTGTTCAATTACCCCCCTTTCCCCACTGCACTGTTATGAGCTGTGCTTCAGCTGGCTGGAGTAGGGACACCACGCACATGGTTATTTACAGACATTCTTGGGTGCTTTGCAAGGTTGCCATCCACCTTCCAAAAGTTCCAAGACTTGCTGCAGATCCGTTCTCAAAACTAATGATGGTCCTGGAGCTCAGAGCTGGAGGTCTTACAGCCTCTTCTGCAATAAGGCTGAACCCCTTGATTCTTGTACATCTAGAGATTCTAAAATATTTCCCCACTAAGTACACTTTCCAGTGTGCTCCTGAAAGCTGAAGCCATGCCCTAGGCAGGCACATGACATTCCAGGATCGTGCTGCCTCTGGACTTGTAAGCACTCGGTCTGGGATTGAGGCAGGAAGGGGAAGGAGCCCAGCAACTAAGAAAATAGCAAGTCTTGCCCTTCAAGTAACTAGACACTACCAAATGCATATTTAAAACATCTACAAGACTTTTTGACCTATGTGCACATTAAAACCTACCATTACTTTACAATCCCTGGCAAGAGGCAACATGTTCCAGCAGAGCCAGGCAAGACCACTACTCATGCCTTGTTACCCCCGCAGGTACGTGGCACCTGGTGGCTCCTGCCCCAGGGCATTAATGTGTGGGAGGGCACCTGCTGCAGCTGCTAACTTCTCACTGAGCTTCTGGTTCACCAGCTCCAGGTGGCGACCATTCTTCCGTGCCTGCCTCAATGACCTCTTAACCTTCTTCACCCGATCCCGAAGCTGCTTGTTCCGCTTCTCCAGAGTGGCCACCTTCTGCTGCAGCTTCTTGACATGGTCCTCCTCCTCAAACAGAGCCTTCTGCACTGATGAACACATGAGCTGTGGGGGAAAATGCCGTGGGAGAGGCAGGTAAGTTTCATAAAACCTCTCTAGAGCAATTTCCCTACGTGCTATCAAGTACCC
Organism: Mellivora capensis; assembly: GCA_004024625.1. Classification (NCBI taxonomy): domain Eukaryota; kingdom Metazoa; phylum Chordata; class Mammalia; order Carnivora; family Mustelidae; genus Mellivora; species Mellivora capensis. Next base: position 16,130 of record PISX010029266.1, read on the forward strand.
AGCAACACAGACTCTGACAGCCAATGGCTCCAGCCCCAGCGGACAGCCCTCAAGCGCCCTTCTTGTTTCACCCTGTGAACCCTGCCCTCTCAGCAAACACAAAGGACCCTCTCTGTACTTCCATAGATTAATTTTTAAAAGCTATTGCATGGTTTGTCTTTTTATATGTTTACCAACTTTTACTACTGATTCCCTGAGGGCTTTGGTGAGTCTTCACTTTTTTCTCTGATTCAGCAATTCTGCCCACTAAATTCTAACCTGGGTTTAAAACATTTTCCAGGGGAGCCAAAGTGTGAGGATCAGCCACAGAGGGCCTTCAAGGTATTTCTACTTATAGGGCTTTGCTGTACTATGCATCAAATACTCCCACTCTGAACTGTTTTCATCATGGCAGGATGGGCTTGAAGGAAGGGGCACTTTTTAAAACGGAGTTTTTCTTTCTTAACAAAGCCACCCTGGTTCTTTTAGTTGTTGTGGTTTTATGGGTTTTGTTTTGTTTTTACAGAAAACAAAGATATTCTAAATTTTGTTACACCAATAAACCAATAAGCAAAAGACCAGACCCCAAAACAAAAATACACAAAGTGGGGCATCGGGCTAGCTCAGTTGGTAGAGCATGTGACTCTTGATTTTAGGATTGTGGGTTCGAGCACCACATTAATTTTAAAATATCTTTATTTTAAAAATTCACAAAGAATTGGGATAGTTCACTGGAAAGGAAGCATAAAGATACATGCAAATGAGGGGTATAATGAATTGCTGTTTCCATACTGACAAAATCAAAAAGTTAATAATTGGAGAGAGAGGCACTCTTGTACTGTGGATAGAGTATAAACCTCTATAAAAAGTGATTTGGCTTTATCTACCAAAATGAAAACTGCATATACCCCATGACCTAGTCATTCTGGAACTTCATCCCACTGTAATATTCCCACTTGTACCAACATATACCTACAACAAATAATACTGTCCTAAGGTTGAAGAGTGACATTAGCATCACAGCAGCCTAAGCTATCCCTCGTTTTTGTCCCCCAACCCAACAATAAATGAGCATCCATTACTAAACGTTAGTGCCTTTGAGAGACCTATGGGATCCAGCATCATATGCCAAGGGATTCAGGAGGAGTCTGGGCCACTCATGTATCAGAGAGACCTCATTCCTACCTAGGAACCAGTTCCAGGGTCTCTCAGTCAGAAGACCTCAATAGATTTCTCCAAAGAAGACATAAATATAGCCAATAGGTATATGCAACAGTGCTAGACATCACTACTCATAGGAGAAATGAAAATTCATACCACAATCAATCATCAGTTCCTACTTATTAGAAGGGCTATTATCAAAAAGACAGAAGATAGGGTTCCAGTTCAAAATAGTGACTCTTAATCTCACAAAACAAACTGAGTGTTGCTGGGGGGGAGGGAAGGGGGGGTGGAGTAATGGACATTGGGGAGGGTATGTGCTATGGTTAGTGCTGTGAAGTGTGTAAACCTGGCGATTCACAGACATGTACCCCTGGGGATAAAAATATGGCTGCAGCAACTTGCATTCCCACCAACAGTGTAAGAGGGTTCCCCTTTCTCCACATCCTCTCCAACACACATTGTTTCCTGTCTTGCTAATTTTGGCCATTCTAACTGGTGTGAGGTGGTATCTCAATGTGGTTTTAATTTGAATCTCCCTGATGGCAAGTGATGATGAACATTTTTTCATGTGTCTGATAGCCATTTGGGAAATTAGAGAATTGATTCCATTTACTATAGCACCAAGAACCATAAGATACCTGGGAATAAACCTAACCAAAGAGGTAAAGGATCTTTACTCGAGGAACTACAGAACACTCATGAAACAAATTGAAGAAGACACAAAGAGATGGAAGACCATTCCATGCTCATGGATTGGGACAATAAGCATTGTTAAATGTCTATACTGCCCAGAGTAATCTATACTTTCAATGCCATCCCAATCAAAATTCCACTGGCATTTTTCAAAGTGCTGGAACAATTTTAAAATTTGTATGGAATCAGAAAAGACCCCGAATTGCTAAGGAATGTTGAAAAAAAAAAAAAACAAGCCTGAGGGCATCATGTTGCCTGATTTCAAGCTTTACTACAAAGCTATGATCACCAAGACAACATGGTACTGGCACAAAAAAAGCCACCTATACCAGTGAAACAGAGTAGAAAGTCCAGATATGGACCCACAACTGTATGGCCAAATCATCTTCAACAAAGCAGAAAAAAATATACAGTGGAAAAAAGACAGTCTCTTCAATAAATGGTGCTGGTAAAATTAGACAGCTATGTATAGAAGAATGAAACTTGACCATTCTCTTACACCATACACAAAGATAAACTCGAAATGGATAAAGGACCTCAATGTGAGACAGGAATCCATCAGAATCCTAGAGGAGGACATAGGCAGTAACCTCTTTGACATCGGCCACAGCAACTTCTTTCAAGCTATGTCTCCAAAGGCAAAGGAAACAAAAGCGAAAATGAACTTTTGGGACTTCGTCAAGATCAGCACAGCAAAGGAAACAGTCAACAAAACAAAGAGGCAACCCACGGAATGGGAGAAGGTATTCGTAAATGACACTACAGATAAAGGGCTGATATCCAAGACCTATAAAGAACTCCTCAAACTCAACACACACAAAACAGATAATCACATCAAAAAATGGGCAGAAGACATGAACAGACACTTCTCCAATGAAGACATACAATTGGCTAACAGACACATGAAAAAAATGTTCATCATCATTAGCCATCAGGGAAATTCAAATCAAAACCACATTGAGATACCACCTTGCACCAGTTAGAATGGCCAAAATTAACAAGACAGTAAACAACATGTGTTGGAGAGGGCATGGAGAAAGGGGAACCTTCTTACACTGTTGGTGAGAATGCAAGTTGCTGCAGCCACTTTGGAGAACAGTGTGGAGATTCCTTAAGAAATTAAAAATAGAGCTTCCCTATGACCCTGCAATTGTACTACTGGGTATTTACCCCAAAGATACAGATGCAGTGAAAAGAAGGGCCATCTGTACCCCAATGTTTATAGCAGCAATGGCCATGGTCGCCAAACTGTGGAAAGAACCAAGATTCCCTTCAACAGACAAGTGGATATAGAAGATATGGTTCATATATACAATGGAATATTATACCTCCATCAGAAAGGATGAATACCCAACTTTTGTATCAACATGGACAGGTCTGGAGGAGGTTATGCTGAGTGAAATAAGTCAAGCAGAGCAAGTCAATTATCATATGGTTTCACTTACTTGTGAAGCATAAGGAATAACATGGAGGACATTAGGAGAAGGAAAGGAAAAGTGAATTGGGGGAAATTGGAGGGGGAGATGAACCATGAGAGACTGTGGACTCTGAGAAACTGAGGGTTTTGGAAGGGAGGATGGGTGAGCCTGGTGGTGGGGATTTTTTTTTGACTATAATTTTATTTTTCAGTGTTCCAAGATTCATTGTTTATGCACCACACCCAGTGCTCCATGCAATATGTGCCTGGTGGTGGGTATTAAGGAGGGCATGCATTGCATGGAGCACTGGGTGTGGTGTATAAACAATCTTAAAACTGTAAAATAATTAAATTTTAAAAAGAAAAATAGAGGAATTACAAAACAACCAGCAAACCATTAACAAAATAGCAATAAGTACATATCTATCAATTATTAAATGTAAATGGCCTAAGTGTTCTAATCAAAAGGAATAGTTTAATGGATCAAATACATAACCCATCTATGTGCTGCCTACAAAAGACTCGCTTCAGCTTTGAGAACACACAGACGAAGGTGAAAAGATGGAAAATGATACCCATGTAAATGGAAACTAATGGAAAAATGGGTAACTACATGGTTATCAGAAAAATAGACTTTAAGAGAAAGGCAATAATAAATGTAGATCATGATATAATGATAAAGGACTCAATTCATCAAAGGGATAAAACGTCTGCAAATATTTATGTACCCTACAGAGGAGAGCCTAAATATATAAAAGAAATAATAGACCTAAAGAGATAAATAGTCATATAATAATAGGGGTCTTTACTATCCTTCCATCAAAAATGAGTAGACTATGCAGGCAGAAAAATAAGGCAACATTGAACTTAAACTGCATGTTAAACCAGATGGACCTAAGCAATA
>PISX010029267.1:0-20281 GCA_004024625.1 Mellivora capensis
AGAAGAGGTGGTATATATACACAATGGAATACTATGCAGCCATCAAAAGAAATGAAATCTTGCCATTTGCAATGACGTGGATGGAACTAGAGGGTATCATGCTTAGTGAAATAAGTCAATCAGAGAAAGACAACTATCATATGATCTCCCTGATATGAGGAAGTGGAGATGCAACATGGGGGGTTGGGGGGGTAGGAAACGAAGAAAAGAAACAAGATGGGATCGGGAGGAAGACAAACCATAAGTGACTCTTAATCTCACAAAACAAACTGAGGCTTCCTCTGGGGAGGGAAATCGGGAGAGGGGGGTGGGGTAATGGACATTGGGGAGGGTATGTGCTATGGTTAGTGCTGTGAAGTGTGTAAACCTGGCGATTCACAGACATGTACCCCTGGGGATAAAAATACATTATATGTTTATAAAAAATAAAAAATTACATTGCAAAAAACCAAAACTTCTTCATTTCTAACATTGCATTAGTTTTACATTATAAAGAAATTGGATGATTGTCCTTTAAATTTTAATTCTTTAAAAGAAAAAGTTAGGTCACAGTCTTAAAACCAAATGAAGAAAGAATCTTAACCACATAGTTACTTCTTGAAGTGCTTTTAAAAGGGATTGTCTTGGGAACTCAAAACACTGTGGTCTTTCACTTCTGTGGACTTCCCTGTGAATAGGACTCCAGATCTAGTGAGTGGAAGAGAAGATAGGGAAGACCTCTCAATATAGGCTGGTCACTGGTTTATTACAGAAAAGAAAATGTGATCTTTAACATTGCCAAGGTTAACCTCCAACTGGCGTATCTCCTGTGTCCTTTTATGTAAAAGGAGTCACTCACTTACCTGATTTGTTTTAGCCTAGGTAACTGTCAGGCCTCAGGTATGGAGAGGATGAAATCCACCCTACTATATCTGCATTGTCATCTAATCCTCAAAACAGTCATATGGTGCAGTTATTATTATCATCCTCATTTATGCATGAAGAAACTAAGACTCCAAGAGCTTAAGGGATTTGCCTGAAGTAACAGCAAATAAGTAGCCGAATCACGTTTAGAAGCCTGTGATCCTTTCCCTTCAAAGCCTGTGAACCAAAGCCACTGAACTATGGTGTCACTTAGATCTCAGAAAAGTGATATTCTGTTCATTCATTCATTATTGCATTCATTCAGTGAACAACTTTTTCTTAGTGCCTAATGTGTGCCAGTCAGTAGAATAATTCAGAGAATACAATAGTCATTACCTTCATGCAGCTCACAGCATTTCGGGGCTTAGGAAACTCCTCCAGAGTTCAAGAAATCCAACAAAAGACCTTCAGAAAAGAACTGGTTTCTGTACTCGTGTCCCATGGAATCAGAGTCCTTGAATCCTTCAGGAGACTCCAGTCTCTAGCTCAATTAATTTGTCCCAGATTAGACTAAAGGTCATACACTAAGAAAAAAAAGACGACGACGAAGAAGAATTTATATATAAGTTCACTCTCCCCCGAGACTTAAAGCTTACACACTGTTAAAAGCTGGTGTCTGTACCAGAGTCAGAACAAGGGCTCTTTGGGGAATTCAGGGCTGTGCAGGTGGAGACTTTCACTGCTACTTCCCAGCCCTGTCACCTGGCATCTGAGTCCCATAAGCAACAAGTCCAGGAAAGATAAATTGAAGAGGGATGTTTCTGTTCTCCACGTCCAGGTGTGGAACAGCTGGTAAAGGCCAGGGGACCCCAAAGCTGTAAGCAATAAATTCTGCTGAAACTCTGGCCACTTCACATCACTCCGGATTTCTCACATTAATAATCACTGCCCCGGGCTAAATGGAAGCTCAGGTGTGTTCTGTCACTTTGCCTTCCAACATATCCACATAGTCACCTGGTTTGGATTCACAGCAGGGCCTTGAACAATGACAGGCAGAAAGCTGTGATTTATACAGGGAGTGGGTAATTAAGGCAAATGCCTGGAAGGGCAGCCTCAGTTAGAATTGTCTCAGAAACATGATTAGAAGCCCCCAAAGTCCAAAGAGTCCATTTGAGAATGTTCTGAGCATGTATATATGTGTGTACACACACACACACACACACATGCACGCATATCCATGCATCCACAGAGAGGTATATGCTTGAGTGGATTGAGCTATTCAGGTTCCTGGCATTACCTTAGAATATTATGAGTATATAAATTACGACATTGGGTCAAATGCTTTGTATGGAAATTTCACAGGCAAAATAAGGGGGGGAGGGAGGAAAAATTGCAATTTATGTAACAAAATTATTTGGCAATTTAACTGCACCAAAAATAATAATAATTAAGTGCACCAAAACATACGTACATTTGATTTAAGTGTCTCCTCTGTGGAAAACTCTTTTATCACATTTTGATCTTTTGAATCATATGCATCTCGGCATATAAATACAGGCATATAGGGGTGCCTGGGTGGCTCAGTGGGTTAAGCCTCTGCCTTCAGCTCAGGTCATGATCTCAGGGTCCTGGGATCGGGCCCCACATCAGGCTCTCTGCTCAGCAGGGCACATGTTTCCCCCTCTCCCTCTGCCTGCCTCTCTGCCTACTTGTAATCACTCTCTCTCTCTGTCAAAAATAAATAAAATCTTTAAAAAATAAAAAATATAGGCATGTAGATGCAAATCTGTCACATGTAGATTTTTGTCTTTTTTTCTCGTTTTATGACGAGAGAGCCTATCTGCTTAAGCTCTTTGAAAACATCATCTATGTTCAGTGCAGCATTATTTTCAGTAGCCAGATGTGGAAACAACCTAAGTAAATAAAATACCACACACATACACACACACACACACACACACACACACTGGAATACTATTCAGCCTTTAAAAAAAAATAAGAAAATTCTGCCATTTGCAACAGTGTGGATGAAACTGCAGGGCATTTTGCTAAGTGAAATAAGCCATAACGAGAAAGACAAATACTTACTGCATGGTATCACTTATATGTGTAATCTCTTTTAAGAAAGCCAATTTCTAGATACAGAGAATAAAATGGTGGTTGCCAGGGGCTTGGAGGAGGGGAAAATGGGAAATGTAGGTCAACGGGTACAAACTTTCAATTATAAGAAAAATAAGTTCTTGGGATTTAATATACAGAACAATAGTTAATAATACTTGAAAACTGTGAGAGTAGCTCTTAAGAGTTCTTCCCACACACATGCAAAAAGCGTTAATTAATGTGAGGTAATAAACGTGTTCACTTGATTTTGGTAATCATTCCACAATGTATATGTATATGTATATTAAACCATCAAGTTGTACACTTTAAATACATACAATTATATTTGTCAGTTCTTCCTCAATAAAGTTGGAGGGGGAAAAAAGACCCATACTCTGTGGCCATCTCCAAGGTTTCATGTTAACTTGTGATCAGCTGATGTGTAGTCAGACATCTCAAATGACATGGAACTAAGCCGGTTTTCTAGGCTTCCCTCATTTTATTTTTCTGTTTTATATATTTAGGAGAGAAGAGAAACCAATGAGGCAACTGTTTCTTGCAAGTGAATTATAAATAAATTACACTAGACTTCAATAAATTATGTGTATTTTGAATATATAGGTCATTGATGAAAAATAGGTCCCAGGAAATCAAGGTTTAACCATGTTTTCATGGCCATGCAGCTCTGATCACTATATTTAAAATTTAGCCTGTTCCCTGAAATTAATAAAAATACTACTAATAATAACTACTTGTTGGGCAAATACCATTTTACAAACATTGTGCTAACATTTCATTTAATCCTCAACACAACCCTATTGCTATTTTATCTAAGTAGAACCTGAGACTCAAAACATGTAAGGTGCCTTGAATTCAAATATTAGTCTGTAGTAAAACCACAGTTTGAGCTCACACGATATAACCCCAAATTTCATGCTCCCAGTTTCTATGCCATTCTGCCTCCAGGAAGTCAAAGAGTAAAGCCTCCAGATAATTAGAAATACATATGAATGTTTCAGAATTATGCTTCCCCAACTGCTACCTCTGCCAAATGAAATATTGCCCCTTCTCTGAGGTCTGTCCTCCGTGACATTGGAGGCTTGCAAATCCAATGGGTATGAATTCAAATCCAGTTCTGTCTTATACATTTTGTGATCTGGAATGAATTGGATAACTTCTCTGATTAACTCTTACTTCATAGGATTTGAAGAATAAATACACTGATTTATGTAGAATGTTCTCTTCATGACAGCCATTTGTAGATATTTAACAAAAGTAGCTCTTGTTGGTACCATGAACACTACCTTATTTCTCAGACCTAGAACTTTCTTCTTTCTCTGTGGCTTCATGGGCCATTTTTTAATTCTCCCTTATAAGGATATCATGGTTACTTGGTGCTGTTCCATTTTCTCAAGTAACTTGTGAAGTATCTGATATCAGGATTGACCTCTTATAACCAGCCATCTTTGCTTACACTCTCCAGAATGGAAAATGGTGCATAATTTTTATCATTAAAATTCTGGCACAGAAATTCAGTAATGGCAGGAAGAGGTGATGTGAATAATTCCTTGAATATTTTAAAAGTTCAATTAGTCAGGATTAGCAGATCCCTGTGAAAACTAAAGCTGAATAAAAAGGAGTTGAAAATTGGTGAAATATATATAGAATTAGAAATGTTCCATAATTATTTTTGACTCTAATCAGAAATATTGTGGATCTGTTAACAATGATATTTTGAAATAACACCATCTGAAACAATAGTCACTTGCTGAAACAAATGAACTAATTAGGTCACTGGGTCACTATGATGACCTATACACATTGCAAAGCTATCTAATTGACTTCATGACTGACACTATTACTGAGCTATGCTGTGACTCAAAGCTTTGCAAAGGCCACCAGTTTGCGCCACCCAAAACTGTTTAAGAATGGACTAAAATAAAGACACGTGAAACAAATTTTCGTGGACAAATTTTTATGATAATTTTGAGCATGTGGTACATTGGATTCTATCATTTAAACAACTAGGAAATCACCCAAGGATTAAACATTAAAATAAGTCTGAGGATTCTTAGTTTTTGGAATCATATACCCATTTCAAAAAGGAAACTACTTCTGAATTGTTTAGAATCAGAAATGTTTAAGAGATTATAAAATAGGGACGCCTGAGTGGCTCAGTTGGTTAAGCAGCTGCCTTCGGCTCAGGTCATGATCCCAGCATTCTGGGATCGGAGTCCCACATCGGGCTCCTTGCTCGGCGGGGAGCCTGCTTCTCCCTCTGCCTCTGCCTGCCACTCTGTCTGCCTGTGCTCGCTCTCTCTCTCTCTCTCTAACAAATAAATAAATTTAAAAAAAAAGAGATTATAAAATAAGGCTATACTATTAATACAAATACTATTTTTAGAACATGGTTAGACTAAAGGAACTCAATTTTCTTTCAATTATGGCAAAGAAAGCAGAACAACAAACAATTAAATGGGAAGCTGACAAAGAAATTAAAAAGCTTATCCTAAAGCTTAGTCTAATAATTTTATGAGTAAAATATCAATACATCAAGGGCCATATTATAGGAATAGCAGTAAGAATAAAATAATAACTGTTTTACCCATTAGAAAGCAGAATGCTTTTAAAAAAATCCAGGTAATTCAATGAAACACACTAAGTGATTTGTAATTCATTCATTCATTCATTCTTCATTTATCCATTTATGCACACATTTGCATTAACACTTACTGAGCACATGTGCACCCTGTGTTAGGTGGTAAGAAGAAATGCTTCCAACCAAGTCACTGCCCTCAAGGTAGATTGCAATTTTGTGGGGGTCTATTACCAACTAATTATGGCATAAAACCAACTAATTATGATACACAATTTTACTATTGTTTTAATTGGGAGATGAATAATTCTACCTGAGTCAATCAGGGAAGCTTCTCAAAGAATTGACATCTTAGCTAGGCTCTGACAGATAAAGGGGTGGCAAGAGAGAGAGGAAGTAGACAGGGTGTTCACTGGGTGTGTCGGGTTAGAAGAAAGGCTACATCAGACAAAATATAAAATAAAAACAAAATGTCAAGAAAAATAATCCGCTGTATTATAAAGCTGAGGAATAAAAACAATGAAAGAGAAGTTTAGAAGATTAGTTTGGGAATAGTTTTTATGAGTCTTGGTGCTGGGCTAAAAATGTTATTGGGTTTCCTCATATAAGCAAAAAAGCTGATTTTTTTTTTTTTGAGATAGAGAGAGAGAGAGAATGCCATAAGCAAATTTTTTTTTTAAAATGACTCTGGCTGGAGTGTGGAGACTGAATTGGAGTTGAAAAGACTAAGGAAAGAGAAAATTATTAAACCCAGTAATAGGATAAAAGGAGAGATATCAGATAATTTATGAACCTAATCTGTATGCAGTGGAATAATTATTTCTTCAAACTCCTCCTTGACCGCTTGAGTGGTTTCAATGAACCAGATGTGATATGAAAGCTTAAAATTATTTGATCTAAAGTTTAAAATTAATTAATAAAAGTCAATTAATTAAAGCTAATAAAAACAGAAGAGAAAATCTTTACATAAAAATACATTTACTTGGATGTGTTAAGTTATAATTCATCACCAAAGATATTCACAGGATAAATGATGAGGTGGTAGATAATAACAAAATGCTTCATTTCAGCAATGAAAAAAAAAACTTGCTCAAAGTAATGTATTATCATTGACTCAGCAGACTTTAGTTATTTTAAAAACTTAATCTTTCTTTTTCATTCAGAACATACTACTTTGCATAAACTCAGATAGGAGAAATATTTGCATACAAATAAAATTATTGTCTATAAAGAAAATAAGTCCAAAGAAAGAAGTAGTATTGTAAAGTTATTTTTTGGAGAATGTTTTAGTGGGGAATGAATCTGTGTGTAATAATGACCTAGGAAAAATACTGTCTATAAATATTAGAGATGGGGTAGTATCTGATTCAGGAGTATCAATCAATAGGATAAACTAGGTCAATCAGAATGTCTTGACTAGGAATTTGAAACTGGCATATGGAGACACTAGTCAGTTGATGAGATGTGTTAGAGCTAAGAGGACAAGAAACAGGACAGTATTGTCCTTTGTGATCTAAGCACATGGCAAAGGAGAGACAGTCAGTTTAGGTAGAAAGAGAAAGTAAAGCAGACATTCAAAAAGAGATAAGACACTGTGGACACTAGAAGGGAAAAAATGGAGTAAGAGTAACTAGCCTAGTTGCTGATTACTTTCTACAGACGGAGTCAGAAGTCCATCTTCTGGAGTCTATATAATTCCATTGTATCATTTACAGCATACTGTCATTTTTTTTCAACATTGTTTCAGTGGATTTATCTTTGAAATCAAGGAATTCCCAAATAAGACATACATGATTTCTGTATCAAAACAACAAAATTGGAAAAGAAATTGGGTCCCTTTGGCAAAAAACTATTTTCAGATTAAACATATCAGTGTATTAAAAATATGTGACCTCAGGTTGTTTTTCAGAGTGGGTATTGTGGAGGGCACGCATTGCATGGAACACTGGGTGTGGTGTAAAACTATGAACTCTGTTACGATGAAAAGAAATTAAAAAAAAAATAAAAAAAATAAAAAAAAATTTTTAACCTGTGGATTCAAAAAAAAAAAATATGTGACCTCATCCTTTTAGTGTTATACTAAAATTTATGAATTTTAAGGTAATTTCTCAATTTATTTATTATAGGAAATAGCGTCTCAATTTTTTCAAAAGGATGTTTTATGTTTTTATGTTATTTAATAGAACTCTAGAGGAGTTTTCTGCAAGCATCTCCTAGAGCCTTGGCCTAGTGTCAAAACATGCTCTGCTCTGAGTGAGAAAAATCATTGAGTGTGTGGATCTAAACAGGGCTTGCTTTTCTGGAGCAGAAAGGACCCCTGACCGTAGTTTACCCTGATTCCCTTGCTTCAGGATGGAATCTATGCAGATCTGTGCCCAGACTTTCAGGAGATAATATCTTTTAGGATGGGAACAAAGATGGAAAGTGGACATGCAGATGGACCATTTTGCTGCTGCCAATAGTGAGAAATAAAGTTAGTATACACTTAAAGTGCAGGGATCACCAGAAAAAAAAATCCTCTCTTCCTCAATTCCTATTGCCTTTAATGGCATTTCCTAGGCCTGAGTATGCATCATGCAAACTAAGAATTTTGTATTCATGGAGGGAAGGATGGATGGATGGATGGATGGATGGATGGATGGATAAAAGGATAGATGGCTGAATTAATCCTTAGGCTCTGGAAAAGCAGCTGTTAGACACTTTACCTACAGTTATATACTTACTGTAGTTTATTAAATAAGTGGAAGGTTTAACAACTACTCACAAAAGCTTTAAAATCTCCCTCCAACCCACTCTACAATATAAAGCTTCAGCCAATGATTTCTCCCATAGCATTGAGCCTCTGACAGAATTGCCCTCAACAATACTGAATATAAAGCAAACCATCTCCTGCATGTAATTGCAGGGAGGAGACAGGGGAGCCAGAAATAAACTAAATATAGACGATGAAGAACTGTCTTCTTCAATCAGTCCTAACAGAGATCTGTATTTATTGCTTGTTATAAAAACTTTATTACCTTTTTTATAACTCGAGCTGTCCAGTGTTTGATTTAACCAGAAAAGATGCTAGTCATTTGCTCTTCAGTACATACATATTTTTGAGATCTAGAAGTTATGGTCATGGCTTTGTTGTTCTTCTTTCCTTACATGAATCAGTACATCAGAATGAAAAGTGCAGGTCAGGCACAAGATATTGAGAAAAGGCCTCTGTCAAGCAAGAATATGGACTTCTTGATTAATTTTAATAGCTTGCCCTGGGAAACTTATCCATGTTGAATATGAATATTGCAACTTTCCATATGCAAAATTACCATAAGCTACAGAATTCATATGGAATATGCTACTTATTTAAATAAATTTTTGAGTCTCATATAGATGTTATTTTGCTGTGCAATTGGAGGGATTTGCATTAGTGAGTCCCATGAAGACATCCATACAAGAAAAATTCCATCTATCCTTCCTTCTAATCCATCTACTCACATCATGTATCTTGCTGAGGCCTGAATTCTCTGGAGATTTCACTTTGGCTTTGATTTAGTAATAATATTAAGGCATATGTTTTATTAGGTGCTACTGCATGTTTGTATCCCCAAATGATGGCTCAATTTACTATTGCTCTAGCTCTAAAGAAACATTAATTATTTATAATTATGGGATTTGATCCCCTCTGAAGTACAGAGCATTTAAATGTAATAGAGAAATAAGCAATGCATAGGAAGTTCTACTGTGGGCTTCTCTCCAATTTTATCTAAAACCGAGAAGGTTCTACCAAAAACTTTCCTGTCCTAAAAAATGTCCATTATTCCAAATGTGATTAAATTAGCTGTGTGCTCAGTGAGTGTGCTGCTGCTCAGGAAACCCTTTGGGGTCTGGTGAGGAGACTAATGGGAAACTATAAAGCTCTTGGAATAAACAGGAGTGTAAATCATTCATGGGTTTAGTCAGCTCTAACCTCAAGAATGTACAGGCTTGGGAAAGGATTATCCAAACAATATTTCTTTTCCAGGCTTCTCTTTAGAGAAAACAGCTGGTTTGGATTAAAAGAAACAGATTTCAAATATTACTTAATAGAAATGTTTTGAGCACCTTACCAGATTCAGGTAAAAGAGAGGAAAAATAAATGCATTTCACTGTGTCCCTTTATTTCTTCCCCTTTTACTTTTCTGGAAGAAAGGGGATAGGAAAAATATGACTTAGGTTGCTTTAGCTATTGAATTACAGGTTTTTAGTCCAATAATATGTGACAGATTTACAAGACCCTACTGAGTGATAAAGCTGCACATTCTCTTCCCCAACCATTCTGAAATCGTGATCTGTATAGAAAAGGCATACAAAAAAAGTAATTTGATAAGATTATGCCAAAAATACCAATTTTGTGCCTAGGTAGTCTTCACTTATTTATTACATATTGAATCCATCTGGGAAAGTGTTGCACAAAATAACAGGCTTTTCCTAAGTCCCACTTTGGCACCCTTTATGCAGCAAATGACCGGAACTGCCATCCTGCAAACACAGCTAGTAGTTTAAACTATGTTTGCATAAGTTTAAAACCCAAGCAAGAGTGGAGAAGGTGAAAGGTGGTAAGGCAAAAACATCTGCTCTAACAGCCTGGAAGAATTTATAACAACCGACAAGATTCAATCCCTCTACACCTTCAGATGACTTGAGGCAATACCATAGTTAGAGCTCATCGTGTTTGGAATGTAAGGAGATTATTTTTAGATGGCTTTTCAGAGCAGGGGTAATACCATATTCTTGTATTCCTGAAACTGAGAAGTAATGGAATTTCAGAACCTGGACACTGTACATAGCTCTGGTATCTTTTTCAGTCTGACATCTGAGGCATTCAGAGTCATATTGTTAATAGCACTCCCTCTATTCTGGTTTCAATTAGCACGAGTTACTGGGACTGATGTTCCTAGAAAGAGACACCTTATTAAATTCAATGTAGCTGCAGCTGTAGCTCTTCGTAAAACTGCAGATAGGTCTGCTAAGGTTGTATAGTTATAATCTGAGATATTTTGAAAAAAGTTTAGCTTCCTACTATGTCTGCAACTGTTTAATCAGTTTAATAGGAGTTCCAGTGAATACATTTTAAAAGATCCAAGCCATTTCCTATCTCCATGGCAGCCAAGGACACATCCCAGTTCCATCACTCTGTAACCACAAAAAAAAAAAAAGAGCTTTGGGATTTGAAATTTAAGGCCTGGGTTTACAATGCACTGATGTTTGTTATACTATTAATAACATAGCTATGTGATTTAATATACAATGATATCATACTTAATTTTATGAACACTGTTGACATTTTGCTTCCAAAAATAACATGACAGGTGGGTCCTTGCTTGAGACCTAAGGGAGCTGAGAGCTGTGTAGCGATAATTGTCCTGCTCTGAATTAGCAGATATCTTTCAGCCATTTTCTGTCTTTCTTATTTCTAACAACCCAATGGCATGAATCAAATCTATCTGTCAAATTGTTTACCAGAAAAACAAACAGACAGACATAACCAGAAAAGAGAAGAAAATGAACATTGTTTATCCATCTCTGTTAAAAACAACTCCCAAGTAAATCTCATATCTATCTAGGAGTTAGAATCTGCCACTGAAGAGACAAATATCACATCGCAGTAAAGGTTGACCTATAGTCATCAGCTAGTAATATTAAGGCAGTACTTCTTAACAGGTGGTGCACATCAAAATTATTTACTGGATTTTTAGACTCATCTCCTTTAGCCCCCCTGAGGTTGTGGCCCTCGTGTCTAATTGTTCTTTACATACCCACAAATTATTGTTATGTGCCTCACTATTCATTTGTTAAAACTGAAGTTCTGTGTATAGGGGTTGTAATTTTTAGCAATATATTCATCTTAATGTCTTGCCATTACACTTAAATTAGTTCGAATTCTCTTCTGTGGTAAATGCCATATAGACTTAACCCAGACAAGGATGAGCCAGCAAAGATGTTTGAAATGAAAGCTCAGGGTCAAGAAAATCTGTCATAGTAAATGCCAACCAAAGGCTCAATGTCAGGGCACAGAACTTAACAGAGTCCTTAAGCAGGGAGACTATGTAGGATGCATCAGGTAGAGATAAATCAGCACCAAGGACAGCATCACAGGAACAAGTGAACCTTGGTTTCCAAAGGGCTGCTTTGATTTTTCATCCTAATCCATTCAAAATTACTGATTCAAAACTATTAGTCAAGAGTTTGCTTATAAGCCTCACATTCTAAGAGATGCAGGTTGCAAAGAGAAGACTTCCTCTGTATTCCCCAGGAGTTCCACATGGAGTAGATTATCTATTTAGATGGATGCACATTTTCCCCACCTTTGGAACACAACAAATCTGACACTAAGCAAGGCATTAGTCTAAGTCAGTTTAGAAAGCACATAAGGACTGGTGAATTTCTTTCAGGTCCTCTTTAACCAAAGCTACCTTTTAGCTTTATTTACATTACCTGAGGGGGAAAAAAGGTCATCAGCAATCTTCTTCTCCCTTTCCATCTTCTTCTGGTCAAAAGGACAGGCATCCTTTAGTGAACAGTAGTCATTAGCCATACCTGGTTTTAGAGCACTTGAAATGTGCTATAATGTACAACCAGATTTCAAAGATGTAGTACAAAACAGGCAAAATATCTCATTTATATTTTTAATATTGACTATGTTTAAATGATGATAGTTGGGTTAAATAAAACATTGTTAAAATTTTTTTTAAAAAATTACTGATTCAAAAGCAATCAAGTAAACAAACAAGACCAAACATACTTGATTCAGGCTTGACTTCGGTACAATCCACAGGCTTTGGATGGTTCTAATCCAGAATTTTTTATTATGGGTGGAGCTTTTTAAACCAATTCACATGTCCTACTTCAGATGCTATAATTCAGAAGCTCTGGGGCAGATATAGGACAAATGCACGTTATCTAAATCTTTACAGATGTATCAGAAGCACTTATGTCTGTGATTTATCAGAATCACCTGGATAACGTGTTAAACTTATATTTCTGGGTTCTATGCCAGAGTTTTGATGCAGAGAATCTAGGGTGACCTGAGTTTATGCATTTTTAATAAGTTCCCAGGTGATTCTGATACTACTGGTTTGAGAAGCACATTGAAAATCACTGATTAAATTATGATAAATTACTGCAATCCCACCCCCAACTAAATAATCTGCCTTATTTACTAAGGACATCTTTGTTAGGGGTCCAAAAGTGAAATCATATTATTTGAGTAACTTTGTGATGCATTTGGAAGAACCCTAGGTTCTTCAGCGGTCTCACACCTTTACCATTGGATCACTCAGCCTGATGATTGTGCCAGTTTCCAGGAATTTAACAGATATTCTTGCAGTGGGAATCCTGATCATCAGTGAAGTTTGTCATACAGGGATTTTCCTTTATTATCCTCATAAAAAGATATGGGTAGAATCTCACCTAGTCTTCACTGCTTTTTATTTCTTCTCCATTCTGTTTGCTAACCACTTCTTTTAGAATGACTACATTGCTATGGATTGAAATGTGTCCCTCCAAAAAATATGTTGCAGTCTTAACTCCCAGTAAGGTAGAATGTGGCTATATTTGGACATAGTCTCTTTACAGAAACAGGGTAAAGTGATTTCACTATAATGACCCTAATCTGTATCAAAAGGGAGAAAATAGACACATAGATGGATACGCACTGAGAGAGGATGATGAGAAGAAACACAAGAAGACAACCATGTGACTGGAGTGACATACATACAAGCCAAGGACTGTAAAGGATTGCCAACAAATACCAGAATAGAAGAGTCAAGGAGGGATTCTGCCCTAGAGATATCAGAGAGAAAATGGCTCTGTGGGCACTTTTATTTCAGACTTTCAACCTCCAGAGCCATGAGACAATACATTTCTGTTTTTTTAATGCACCCAGTTTTTCGTCCTCTGGGAATGACAGCCTCAGGAAATTAATACTTATTATAAGCTAAATCAGTGAAGATATAATTATTTAGTATTTAAATATGTTAAATACTATTATTTATATTATTAAATTTTATTAAAATTAAAATTATTTAATTTTACTTAATAAAATTAAAATTAAATTTCTTAAATTTAGATATTAAATATTGAATTATATTATTATATATTAAATATATTAAATATACCAAATAAGTATAACTACATAGTAATTTACAGTTTACAATGTACTTATGTTATCATAGTTAATATAAGTAGCTAAATGAGGAAATTTTTGGTAATATGTATATTTTACAGATGAGGAACTGAGGCTCAGAAAAGTTGAATTAGTTGATGTACATCATGAAAAATAGTTAAGTGACAGGAACAAGATGCAGAAAGCTGTGCTCCTTATGCTTCACTGCCTTTTACATTTGCAATTATTTTTCAAACAGAAGGGGAAACACTTGCTTTTGCACTGCAAATGACTTCATAAAATAGAAAATTCAAATTATCTAGTTTTGATATAAAGCTATGAACAACAAAAGTCAGCACTGAGGCTGCCTGGGTGGGCTGGTTAAATGTCTGCCTTACGTGTCATGATCATGGGGTCCTGGAATTGAGTCCCACATTGGGCTCCTTGCTCAACGGAAGTCTGCTTCTCTCTCTGCCCCTCCCCCTGCTCATACTCTCTCTCTCTCTCTCTCTCACACACACACACACACACACACATGCACTCTCTCTCTCTCTTAAATAAATTAAAATTTTTTTAAAAATCATCATTAAAAGTGATGTGGGTTTGCAGACAGAAAAACATGGGTTCAAATCTCATCTTTGCTGTTAATTATGTATGGTTATAAACAAGTAACCTACCTGAGTCATAGTTTCCTTACTGTTAAAAGTCAAAACATTAATAATTATCACATAGGGCTATTTGGAGATGTAAATGAGAAAGTATATATATAAAACTCATAGAAGAGGCTTTGCAGAAGGTGAATATTTACTACATATTAGTTTCCTCATACTTCTTGTCTTAGATCAGCTGAATACCATGGAGATAAAAATTCTTAGATTTTTTCAGCACATGCTTAGGAAACAAAGATTCATCTTTATATATACACAAATCATCATTGACCATTAAAGTATTATGGTTGACACAGGGAGAATCCTGGGCAACTTTAGCTTTACATCCTTAGTGGTTAGGTGAGACAGGGTGAAGCTAGAAAAACTCTTTCACTTTTTAATTTTGAGACACTTAGCATTTGGTTGTTATTTGGCTAAGAACACATGTTCCTCTACCCAATTTGGAACAAATGAAGGAAGCAGGCTAAAGGTCAAGATGTTGATCACATTGATTATTTCTTGTTCCTTGTGCTGGGGAAAAATCATTGACAATAGTAGTTCCATGGTGCTGTCCCACAGTACAGCCTTAAGAAAGACCTAATACCAGGAAAATTATCATCAACCTTCTTTTGGAATCAGAACATCATTTGTGACACCCGCCACAATGGATTTTGATGTCATAAAACTGAAAGTCCTGTGCTTCATTCTCTAAACCTCTACTACCCATCATAACAAAATCCTGACCTTTATTATTTAAAGAAATATTTGAATATAAAGAAAAACTTTTCCAAGTTGGGTTTTTGATGGCAGAGAATAGGATCTTAGACATTTCAATAAGCTGAGCTGAGACATTACATTTTTGTATATGACACTCCTCAACCTTTTTTTCAGTGGACATCTCTAGAATATTAGCAATTAAAAAATATTCTACCTGAAATCAGATGCTAACAGATTAATGCAGAATAAGGCGTTATGGATGTAAACATATCCTGAGTATTCATTGATAGATAAAGAAGGTGATATATATATAATATATAATATTATATATAATATTATATATAGTACATATAATATATACTATATATATACATAGTGTATATATGTATATATACACTATATATATACAAGTATATATAATAGTGATATATAATATGTTATATATTACAAATATAATATATAATTGTATGTTGTGAAACACACGTATACACATAATGGAATATTACTCAGCCATAAAAAATGAAATCTTGCCATTTGCAAGTACATAGACCTAGAGGGTATTACGTTTGGTGGAATAAGTCAGACAGAGAAAAACAAACACTTTATGATTTCACTTTTACGTGAAATCCAAACTCAAACAAAGGAAATACAAAATAAAACAAAACCAGACACACAGATACAGAGAACAAACTGATGGTTGCCAGAGGGGAGAGGAGTTGAGGAATGGACAAAATAGGTAGAAGGGATTAAGAGGTCAATCTTCCAGTTGTAAAATAAATAAGACACGGGGATGTAATGTACACTATAGGGAATATAGTCAATAATATTGTAACAACTTTCTTTAGTGACAGATGGTCACTAGACTTATTGTGGTGACCTTTTCATAATGTATATACATATTGAATCTCTATGTTGTACACCTAAACTAATACAATATTATATGTCAATTATTTTGCAATAAAATAATAATAAAATAAAAATAAAATTCAAAGAATTCAGAAGATGGTGCTGTGTGGATGAAATAATATCCCTTACGCATGGTAACTGGGTTGATCAGAAGGGAAGATTGGCTTGGGGAGACAAAATTTTTAAAATGTCAAGTTAAATAGGCTTGACTTTGATGTGTTGCTCTTGAACAATCTCCAATGCAAACTCTAGGCAAACAAAACAGATTTTTGTTACTATGCCTAGCAAAAACAATGTGAGATTCTTAGTACATAAATGGTCCATAACATTTATTTCATTATTTCTGAAGTATTTCAATTATCTTTTAAGATAGAATTCAAATGTGTCATCTCTTTCCTGAATCATCTTCTCTTTTTGCTTCAGTTCTTTTTTTTCTACAAATTATGCCATTTCAAAGTATATTTATTGGTCATATTTATTATTCAAATAACATTCAAATAACTGCTTATTGAAAATAATTATTCAAGCAATAATCATTGCTTATTGCAAGAATTTGGGAAATAAAAGCAGATAAAAGAAGAAAATTAAATGCAGCATAGTCCCTAGCAGGGATGATTAACAGGCATTTGAAGTTTTTCCCAATGTCTGTCTACACATACTTTTTCTAACAAATCATGGGTAATAATTAATAGAGCTTTTAATCTTTCTTTTCTCATATAACATTACTATATATTATTGATTTCTTCAAAAACATACTTCAATATGGCTCTGAAGTAGTCTATATAATGGTCATATTAAGGCTTTTTAAAAACAATTCTACCAGGGTAGGCACTCAAGTTATTTTTAATTCTGCATTATTTTAAATAGTACTGTGTTGAAGCTTCCTTGTAGATGAATCTCTGTTAGAATCTTTGGGAAGCTTTTGAATAATTACACTTTTAACCAGCAGGAGGGTATGGATATACTTACCAAACTCACACACAGAGACATATATACATAGAGCATAAAAATGTATCTTACATTGTAGCCCATTACTTTTTATATGGACCTCTTTGATAATCTAACATTTTTCATTTAGAAAGTCATGAAATTTTACAGTTGGGAGAAACAACTCTTTTTCCCTATGAAATATTGAGAACCAGATGTGTCAAGACGTCTGCCTGAAGTCATACTACTAGCAAGAGGCAGGGCCAGGTCACGTGACATCCAGTTCAGTACCCATTCTGCTTCCCTTCAAAACCCTCAAGTCCTTCATTACAATTTTCTTGTAATGAAAATTTCTAAGCCAAAATTAAGGATTTTCACTACACATGACATTATTTTTTCTCAGATGACATAGATAACTAACACTTACATTAAATAAAAGAAGTATTATGGATTTCCTGATAAAAAGTACTTGACTCAAGCAACAAGCTTAGTTTTAGGAAAGGAACATAATTCCCAAGCATTCAAAGAAGGTGAACCAGTCAAGAGAATGCACCACTCTTTCTGCTGCAGGGATGTACTTTCCTGATAGCCCCGGATGCTAACTCCACCACGGTGACTATACCAAGCCCTTCCTCCTCAGGAGTTGCTCCTAGCCAAAGACGGCATGTGGCAGAGAATCTAAGATCTCTGCAAGATGGGATATTCTTTTTCTTTTTCTTTCTTTCTTTCCCTTTTTTCTCTCTTTCTTTTTTTAAATTTCTCTTCAGCGTAACAGAATTCATAGTTTTACACCACACCCAGTGCTCCATGCAATGTGTAACCTCCATAACACCCACCACCTGGCTCCCCCAACCTCCCACCCCCCGCCCCTTCAAAACCCTCAGCTTGTTTTTCAGAGTCCATAGTCTCTCATGGTTCACCTCCCCCCTCAATTTCCCTCAACTCCCTTCTCCTCTCCATCTCCCCATGTCCTCCGTGGATATTCTTTTAATGGGTGTCAATGGCTTGAGAACTCACAGTTCTCCTGGCTGGTCCCTTCTTAAAACTGTGGGGCTGTCCAAGACACTTTCTTCTCCAGTCCTTCCCATTCTCGCTTCTTTTGCAGACATCACATCATGCTCTGAAGACTTTTTCCTATTCCTTCTCCCTCTATCACACTCAGGAAAGAGCTACTGGATCTATCTATACGTTCAGGGCTTCTTTGCATAAAAGTAAATAGATGTTATTTAATTACTTTAAAAAATCGTCAGCTGATATAAACCCCTAACTGATGACTCCTGAACTGGGTTTGGTGCTGAGAAATGGTATTTTTGTTGTTGTTGTTGTTGTTGTTTGGTTTTGGTGTGTGTGTGTGTGTGTGTGTGTGTTTACAAAGTCTAAGCTGGCTAGATTTTGTTTTTTCTTCCCACTAATTAGGTATCTAATATTCATTTGGATATTTGTATTCCTTCTCTCAAAAGAGGAAAATAGTAGAATATGTGCTACTTTGTGAACACATTTACTTACTTTAAAATACTTTAAAAAGCAAAGCATATATGTGCACTTGATTTAACTGTAATATATACCCTAAGGGCCGTTAGTTACAACTCATCAGAAATCCAGAGGTGGCGACAGGAGATGCTTTTATCTAAATCTGTAGTTTTGTTAATTAGCATAGGAGATGTTAGACATAATTTTTCATTAATTAAATAAGTGTCCTTTTTAAAAATATAGGACTGACCAGATTTACAAAAACCATTCTCCTTGAATGGATCTTCAAGGCAGAGCATCAGATCTACAATTTCACTTGGCCGTACACACATACACACAAAGGAGGTCTCCAAAGCCTAACTAAACAGAAGACTGGGTGACCAGACATCAGCACATCATCAGCCTTGGAGTATATCTTTTCGAAGTACTTTGTCCAAGTGCCTGAAGAGAGGGAACAAGTGGAGGCTTAACCAAACCTACAAGATCAAGTTAAGTGTGTGTGTGTGTGTGTGTGTGTGTGTGTGGACATGCTTGCATGTATGCATGAACGCACGCACACATGTATACCTACCTACCTACTAATAAATATTTGTACCTGTGGGAAAATTTAGATCTGATAATGAGGTTGTAGTAAAGATAATATAGCATTTACTCAGTTCTAAGAGGGGTTTATTAGACCTAACACTTATTGAATGATGAAATTTACTTTGGTCCATTCACAGATATGAGGGTTATATTTTATGCCAGATATCTGAAAGTTCAGGGTATCTTTGAATTATGAGAATAGTAGCTGGGGAATTTGTGAACTTCTTTCACCCATTACCTATCTCAAGTTCTCTATTTAGGTTGCCTTAAGATTTGTACTCAGGGACTCATAGTTTTGTGAGATGCAGCAGCTGCAACTGGCCCATTAAATCAATGGAGCAGGATTTGTTCTTACTGAGCTTCCACAGCATGAAAAGGGAAAAAAAAATAGGTTTGTTTGTTTGTTTTTTAGCTTTCTCAAAATCTGTTACAGTAATCTCTCAATGATACATGCCATACGGGTTTTTTTTCCCATTAGTTTTTTTTTCCCCCCATACACATGGTAGTGTTAAACCTAGCTTAATTTCTCACTCTTCAGAAAACCTATTCCTATGGGCTGAAAAATGTTGGTCGATCCATTTACAGAAGTGCCTTGTTGGAGAAAAGCAGAGAAGAACATAACAATGAAAAAACATTAACTTTTGGCCAGTATATCTTCTCACCACTGAATACTTAAATAGTATTGGAGGAAATGTAATAAACTTGAATCACACAAGATTATATCTCACGATGGCAAAATTAGCTCAAAGTACTCCAATAAAAGTCTTAGAAAAACAAATACCAAAGTCTGTGCTAGTTGATATTATTGAAAAACTGAGGTACTTTGGCTAGGACTGAAGAGAAGAAAAATTAAATAATAGAACAGTAATATAAAATTTGTTTGCTTTGGGATGCCTGGGTGGCTCAGCTGGTTAAGCAGCTGCCTTCGGCTCAGGTCATGATCCCAGCATCCTGGGATCGAGTCCCACATCAGGCTCCTTGCTCGGCAGGGAGCCTGCTTCTCCCTCTGCCTCTGCCTGCCACTCTGTCTGCCTGTGCTCGCTCGCTCTCTCTCTGACAAATAAATAAATTTTTAAAAATTAATTAATTAATTAATTTAAAAAATTTGTTTGCTTTATACATATACCCATCTACAGCAAAAATTATATCATTATATGAAGACCATATTGCAGGTAGTTGTACCATGTATGACAACTAGTTAAAAGATGGGACATAGAGAATAGGCATAAGTGGTTATATATTTTAGATCTTTTAACTGAAGAGTTAAAATCTAAACTCTAAATAAACTGAGGAAAGGTAAGAATACATATTTTAATCCTTAAAGCAACCAGTAAAAAATAAGGCAAAGAGAGTTTAACTAGA
>PISX010029268.1:0-20268 GCA_004024625.1 Mellivora capensis
AATTATTTGACCATAGAGTTGAGGGTCCATATCTGGGCTCTCTACTCTGTTCCATTGGTCTATGTGTCTGTTTTGATGCCAGTACCATGCTGTCTTGGTGATCACAGCTTTGTAGTAAAGCTTGAGATCAGGTAATGAGATGCCACCAGTTTTATTTTTGTTTTTCAACATTTCCTTAGCGATTCAGGGTCTCTTCTGAAGAAGACGTAAAAAGATGGAAGACCATCCCATGTTCTTGGATCAGAAGAATAAATGTTGTTAAAATGTCTATACTACCTAGAGCAATCTATACTTTTAATACAATCTTCTTTATGGGAAAAAAATAACACCTTCAACTGATACTGGCAGAATCCACAGTACAACTCCCATCAAGATTCTAATGGATCCCTCAAAACCTCTTCCCAGAATTAATCAATCCCCTATAAATAAAGAAGCCTTTCAAGGCATTAAACCCATAACAGAAGATTACAAGAATTAAGGCCTCGATATCCCCTGTACTCTATAATGCCGCTATCTTCCCTGTGAGAAAAGCCAATGACTGAGGAGGGAAGTTTGTCCAGGATCTTCAAGTAATAAATAACACTGTTATCCTTTGGCACCTTATTAATCCTAACCCCTAATCCCCTAACATCCATTCCAGCAAAATTTTCAATGTAACTATACAATGTATTTTTAGTATTTCAGTTGAGAAGCATAGCCAATATCTTTTTGCTTTTACTTGGGAAGAATAGAAATACTTCTGGACAATAATGGTCCAGGTTTCACAGAGTCCTTCTTACTTTTTATAAGCCTTCAAAATTGATTTGGATGATAGAAAAATGTCTGCTTTGTTAAAATAGTTAAACAGTTTGCTCTGCTTCCCCTCTCACACCTTTTCACAGAAAAACAGCATCCACCTGTGAAAACCTTTGGCCTTAAAAGAACATACAGTAGCCAAAGAAAAATTACAGTTTACTCAAGCTCAAATTCCTCAGGCATTTGACCTTGGAGCAAGGACTCTATTTGGATCCAGGCAAAATCCTTAATGACTGCTTTTTGTTGACAGATTACCTTTTGACTTCCCATGACAATTTATAATAGTCTTCCCTACGAACAGCAGATTTTTCATGATTTATTGATGATTGAAAGGATGAAAATGATAAAAATCATGATTGGTATGCTATTACAACTTCTTCTTGAAGTCTTTCAGTCAGTCCCTTTGGCTATTTTGGCCCAGTAGGCTAAGTTACATGCCCTTACTTGAGCTGGTACCTTAGCCAAGAGTAAAAGCACAAACATTTATACCAATAGTTGGTATGCCTTTGGGGAACCTCATTACTTTAGAATATTATTGAAACAATGAAGTGTCCTTATTCCCAATGAGGATAAAATTTAAAATGGCTCCTCCACCCAAAATTTATTAGATAACATGTATTTACCTGCTTCTCTGGTTATTATTAAGGTTCCTGGACATTCCAGGCTCAATCCCTAGAGGCAGAAGTAAACCACCTCACTGATATTTCCACGAAAAACTCTGCTCTCAAGGAAACCAGTAGTTTGGCTAAACCACTGTCATAGACCAAAGAGATACTCCCCCAAATAATCACTTGGAAAAACTAACAAGAGATACCCAACAATTGGCCCCAGAAAGGGAAAAGCAATATTGGAAATCTAATCATGAATCTTGGAACACTGAAAAAAAAAATTAAATTAAAAAAAAAAAACTATTGGCTTAATAAAAAGACAACTCTAGTTTGTACCAAATAACAATCCAGCCCTACCAGAAATTCTAAAATTCTCCCTACTTACCATTGTATATACATTAGTCTACTGACAAAATGATAGTATTCATGAGCCAATATTTGTGGGGAGATAATAAGGCACAAAAAGCACCTACTGCTCTTATCCCACCTGTTCAAAGTATAATCCAGGTAAACTTATTTGCACAAATAGATTTCATACAGATTTCCCCATCTCATAAATATAAATATAAACATAAATATAAATATAAATATATAAATATAAAGATGTTGTTGGGATGATTTTTTTTCCCACTGGACTGAAGCTTTCCCTTATAAATAGGTCATTGTTTCTTTTGTGGCTAAAATTCTGCTAGAAAAGAGTATCCCTACCTGGGAAACCCTCTGGCTTCATAATGATCAGAGAACCCATTTTATTGGGTCCTTTGACAAGTGTGTGTTGTCTGGACAGTTTCACCACAATTTTATTGTTCATGTCTTCCTTAATTTCCAGGATTAGTCAGATACATTGGCATCACTATTAAGACTCAATTAGCAAAATGTGTAGAGGCCCTCAAATACCTGGCCAAAAGTACTGCCATTAGTCCTTCTAAATATCAGATCTATCCCTTTCGATAGTCCATGTGTATAGCTCTGAGATAGTCACAGGATGTCAAATGCACTTGGTCCCTTTGACCCAAAGCTGATAAAAGGAGATATACTTCAGTACTATAAAGATCTAATGCCTTCCATTTAAAAGTAATCGTACTTTGACAGAGAGATTTTTTTAAAGATTTTATTTACTTGACAGAGATCACAAGTAGGCGTAGGAGAGAGGCAGGCAGAGAGAGAGAGGAAGGGAAGCAGGCTCCCCGCTGAGCAGAGAGCTCGATGCAGGGCTTGATCCCAGGACCCTGAGATCATGACCTGAGCTGAAGGCAGAGGCTTTAACCCAACTGAGCCACCCAGTCGCCCCAACAGAGAGATCTTTTCACAGTGCATTCCCAGATGATGCCCTTAAGCATCATAACTTGCAACCCAGAGATTTTGTCTGTTGAAAAAGACCCCTCCAGAAAGATTCTTTGTCCTTTATCCTGGAAAGGTTCTTTTTTTTTTTTTTTTTAAATCAAGTTCTTTTTTTACTATTTTTTTAAATTTATTTGTCAGAGAGAGAGGGAGAGAGAGCAAGGGAGCACAGGCAGACAGAGTGGGCAGGCAGAGGCAGAGGGAGAAGCAGGCTCCCTGCTGAGCAAGGAGCCCGATGTGGGACTTGATCCCAGGACGCTGGGATCATGACCTGAGCCGAAGGCAGACGCTTAACCAACTGAGCCACCCAGGCATCCCTATCCTGGAAAGGTTCTTATCAGGAACTGCTAACCAACCCTTATGCTACCAAACTCTAGGAATAGATTCTCAGATTCCTATGATGCATTTAAAAACACCAAAACCGACTGGACCTACACTCGTTCTGATGACCAGAAAGTAAAAATTTCCTAGAGTTGAAGCAGATGATATCTATCAAGACAGCTTTCCCCAGATGTCTGGGCCAGACCTGTATTCTCCCCAGGTTTCCCTGGAAAACAAATGCTCTTGTTTTCATTTCTCGAACTCTTTCAAAAGGAAGAAACCTCTTCTATTACTAGAGCTTTTTGGAATCAACGTCATCATGATCTTACAACAAATTACTCTTTCACCTGCTTTTTCTGAAAGGTTAGAAGTTTCAGAATTTACAAGGCTTTGCTTCATCTGAGCTATGAACTGACCCTGGATTCTTATCCAAATTCATGATTTCTGAATTTACAATTTTACGACCACATTACTAATTATACATGGTTCTAAATAGTTCTTTTGAGAGAAATAATACTGTTTTTAAACCTCTTTGATGTTTCACTATTCTTGCAAAAAGTTCTTAGCTATTGCTTTATGTTTACACCTGCACGGTGTCTTCCCAAATGCACTTAGTTCTTTCAGTATGTTCTGCAGTGTTCAGTATTCTGCTTTCATGGCTTCTTTAAGCAGAGACTTCCAGAAGGCACACAGGACTCTGGATTTGCCTTCATAGAGAAAACCTTTCTCCCCTAAGACAGATTAAGTGTCAATAAATGTTTCGGTTGGTGGCTTGCAGACCTAGAGTCCTGGATTAGACCCATCATGTAATTTGCAATTGTCACATTCCTTTTGATACTTTGTTATCTGTCAGACTTTGTATAAATGATGTATACAATAAGGTGATAGTGGTTCAACACGTCTAGCTGATCTCCAACACTTACAACCTTGAGAAGATATAGATTTTAGATGGGAAGTGGCTGAGAACTCTCTTTCCTAACCTTTCTTATTACTTAACAAGTGGTTCCTCTGATGTAGGACATGGAAACCAGGTAAAGTCCTTCCTAGCCTGAGAGACAAAACCACTTGATATGAAAAACCTGACTCTTTTTTCTTTAATTAATTTCATTTCTTTTCAGCGTAACAGAATTCATAGTTTTACAACACACCCAGTGTTCCATGCAATGCATGCCCTCCATAATACCCACCACCTGGCTCCCCGAACCTCCCACCCCCCGCCCCTTCAAAACCCTCAGGTTGTTTTTCAGAGTCCATAGTCTCTCATGGTTCATCTCCCCAACAATTTCCCTCAACTCCCTTCTCCTCTCCATCTCCCCATGTCCTCCGTGTTATTTGTTATGCTCCACAAATAAGTGAAACCATATGATAATTGACTCTCTCTGCTTGACTTATTTCACTCAGCATAATCTCTTCCAGGCCCGTCCATGTTGCTACAAAAGTTGGGTATTCATCCTTTCTAATGGAGGCATAATACTCCATAGTGTATATGGACCACATCTCCCTTATCCATTCGTCCGTGGAAGGGCATCTTGGTTCTTTCCACAGTTTGGCAACCGTGGCCATTGCTGCTATAAACATTGGGGTACAGATAGCCCTTCTTTTCACCACATCTGTATCTTTGGGGTAAATACCCAGAAGCGCAATTGCAGGGTCATAGGGAAGCTCTATTTTTAACTTCTTGAGGAATCTCCACACTGTTCTCCAGAGTGGCTGCACCAACTTGCATTCCCACCAACAGTGTAAGAGGGTTCCCCTTTCTCCGCATCCTCTCCAACACACGTTGTTTCCTGTCTTGCAAATTTAGGCCATTCTAACTGGTGTGAGGTGGTATCTCAATGTGGTTTTAATTTGTATCTCCCTGATGGCTAGTGATGATGAACATTTTTTCATGTATCTGATAGCCATTTGTATGTCTTCATTGGAGATAAATTCAAAATGGATAAAGGGCCTCAGTGTGAGACAGGAATCCATCAGAATCCTAGAGGAGAACATAGGAAGTAACCTCTTTGATATCAGCCACAGCAACTTCTTTCAAGATATGTCTCCAAAGGCAAAGGAAACAAAAGCAAAAATGAACTTTTGGGACTTCATCAAGATCAGAAGCTTCTGCACAGCAAAGGAAACCATCAACAAAACAAAGAGGCCACCCACGGAATGGGAGAAGATATTTGCAAATGACAGTACAGACAAAAGGTTGATATCCAGGATCTATAAAGAACTTCTCAAACTCAACACACAGAAAACAGATAATCATATCAAAAAATGGGCAGAACATATGAACAGACACTTCTCCAATGAAGTTTTACTTTTTTAAAAAAGATTTTATTTATTTTTATTTGACAGACAGAGATCACAGGTAGGCAGAGAAGCAGGCAGAGAGAGGAGGAAGCAGGCTCCCTACTGAGCAGAAAGCCCGACGCAGGGCTCGATCCCAGGACCCTGGGATCACGACCCAAGCCGAAGGCAGAGGCTTAACCCACTGAGCCACCCAGGAGCCCCACTAGCAGTTTTACTTTTAAGGTTAATACCATCAAAAGTGCAAATAGAAAACTAGAGCTGAAGAATACAATAACCGTACTAAAGAATACAATAGAAAACTTCAATAGGAAATGTGAACAAGCAAAAAAATCAATGAACTAAAAGATACATCATCCAAAATTATCCTATCAAAGGAGCAAAAAGAAAAAGAGTAAAGAAATACTTGATTATCAACAAAAATAATATATAAATTATGGGAATACCAGGATGAGAAGAAAAGGGGAAAGGGAAAATATCTGTAAACAGTAGGGTTTGAAAAGTAACCAATGAGGGAATGAGGAATGAGAAACAGACATCCAACTTCATGGCCCAAAAGACTCCAAATAATTTTAACCTTAAAAAAACTATACTGAGATACATTAAAAGTAAATTGTAAAATTTAAAGAAATTTGAAAGCAGCAAGCAAAAACAAGTTGTCACATACAGGGAAGGCCCATAAGACTTAGGTTAGGTTTCTCAACAGAAATTTGTAGGCCAGGAGAAAGACAGATGATATATTCAAAATTGGAAGGAAAAAAAACCCTGTCAACCAAGAATACTTTACCCAACAAAGCTGTACTCCAGAAATGAAGGAGAGATCAAAGCATTCCCAATGAACAAAAGCTAAGGGAGTCCATCACCAGGAGATCTGCCTTACAAGAAATATTAGAGGATGTTCATCAAGCAGAAATAAAGGATTATTAACATGATGAAAACATAAGAATATATTTGTAAAATTCACCAGTAATGACAAATATATTGTCAAAGTCAGATTCTCTAATATTGTAATGGTGTTACATAATTCATGTAAAACACTAGTTTAAAAGTCAAGTATTAAGCAACCATAAACACAGCAATTTGTTATTGAATACACAATATAAAAATGTATTAATTATAACTGATAACTTAAAACATGAGGGTCAGAGAAGTAAAGGAGTAAAGTTTATATATAGCATCAATATTAACTAGTCACCTTAAAATAGGATTTTATAAATAAGAAATAAATCAAAGAAAGATAAATACCACATGACGTCACTTATATGTGGAATCGATGAAACAAAACAAAGAAAGAGACAAAAAAACAACCAAAAGCTCAGGCTCTTAAATATAAAGAACAGACTGGTGGTCGCCAGAGGGGAGATGGCTGGGGGGATGGGTGAAATAGGTAAAGGATATTAAGAGGTACAACCTTCCAGTTATAAAATAAATAAGTCATGGAGATAAAAAGCACAGCATAAGAAATATAGTGACTAATATGGTACTAACATTGTTTAGTGACAGACGGTAACTACACTTATCATGGTAAGCACTGAGTAATGTGCAGAATTGTTGAATCATGTTGTACACCTGAAACTAATAGAAAACTATATACTATATGTTAATTATATTTCCAAAAAAGATATTTTATGTAAGCCTCGTGATAAGCACAAAGGAAAAACTTAGAGTAGATGCACAAAGATTGTGAAAAAGGATCCAAAGCACAGCCATGCAAAAGTCACCAAATAACAAAAGAACAGCAAGATAAGAAGCAAGGAACAATGGATTTACAAAATAGTCAAAAACAACTTTAAAAATCACAATAGTAAGTCCTTAACTGTCCATAATTACTTTTTTTTATTATGTTATGTTAGTCACCATACAGTACATCATTAGTTTTTGATGTAGTGTTCCATGATTCATTGTTTGTGCATAATACCCAGGGCTCCATCCAATATGTGCTCTCCTTAATAACCATCACCAGTCTCACCCATTCCCCTATCCCCCTCCTCTCAAAAACTCTCAGCTTGTTTCCCAGATTCCATAATCTCCCATGGTTCATCTCCCATTCCAATTTCTCCCCCTTCATTTTCCCCCTTCCTTCTCCTACTGTCCTCCATGCTATTACTTATACTCCACAAATAAGTGAAACCATATGATAATTGACTTTCTCTGCTTGACTTATTTCACTTAACATAATCTCTTCCAGTTCCATCTATGGTGATGCAAAACTTGGGTGTTCATCCTTTCTGATAGCTGAGTAATTTTCCATTGTGTATATGGACCACGTCTTCTTTATCCATTCATCTGTTGAAGGGTATTTCTCCTCTTTCTATAGTTTGGCTCCTGTGGACATTGCTGCTATGGGCATGGGGGTGCATATGGCCCTTCTTTTTACTACATCTGTATCTTTGTGGTAAATATCCAATAGTGCAATTGCAGGGTCATAGGGAAGCTCTATTTTTAATTTCTTAAGGAATCTCCACACTGTTTTCCAAAGTGGCTGCACCAACTTGTGTTCCCACCAACAGTGTAAGAGGGTTCCTCTTTCTCCACAACTTCTCCAACAATTGTTGTCTCTTGCCTTGTCCATTTTTGCCATTCTAACTGGTGTAAGGTGGTATCTCAATTGTGGTTTTGATTTTTATTTCCCTGATGGCTAATGATGATGAACATTTTTCATGTGTCTGTTAGCCATCTGATGTTTTCCTTGGAGAAGTCTATGCTCATGTCTTCTGCCCAGTTTTTTGGCTAGATTTTTTTTTTTTTGGGTGTTGAGTTTGAGAAGTTCTTTGTGATCTTGGATATCAGCCTTTTGTCTGTGGTGTCATTTGCAAATACCTTCTCCCATTCCATGGCTTGCCTCTTTGTTTTGTTGACTCTTTCCTTTGCTGTGCAAAAGTTTTTATCTTGGTGAAGTCCCAAAAGTTCATTTTCTCTTTTGTTTCCCTTGCCTTTGGAGATGTGTACTAAAAGAAGTTCCTGTGGCCAATGTCAAAGACGTTACTGCCTATGTTCTCCTCTAGGATTCTGATGGATTCCTGTCTCACACTGAGGTCTTTCATCCATTTTGAGTTTATCTTTGTGCATGGTGTAAGAAAATGGTCAGGTTTCATTCTTCTGTATATAGGTGTCCAATTTTCCCAGCACCATTTATTGAAGAAACTATCTTTTTTTCCATTGGATATTTGTTCCTGATTTGTCAAAGATTATTTGACCATAGAATTAAGGGTCCATATATGGGGGCTCTATTCTGTTCCATTGGTCTCTGTGTCTGTTTCTGGGCCAGTACCATGCTCTCTTGGTGATCACAGCTTTGTAATATAGCTTGAAATCAGGCAACGTGATGCTCCCAGCTTTGTTTTCTTTTTCAACATTTCCTTGGCAATTCAGGGTTTTTTAATGGTTCTATAGAAATTTTAGGTTTGTTTGTTCCAGCTCTTTGAAAAATGCTGTTGGTATTTTGATCAAGTAGGCATTTAAAGTATAGATTGCTCTGGGCAGCATAGATATTTTAACAACTTCCAATCCATGAACTTGGAGTGTTTTTCCATCTTTTTGTGTCTTCTTCAACTTCTTTCATGAGTGTTTTGTAATTCCTAGAATATAGATCCTTTACCTCTTTGGTTAGGTTTATTCCAAGTTATCTTGTGGGTTTTGGTGCTATTGTAAATGGAACTGATTCTCTAATTTCTCTTTCTACAGTTACATTGCTAGTGTATTAGAATGAAACTGATTTCTGTGCATTGATTTTGTATTCTGCCACATTACTGAATTGCTGTTTGAGTTATAGTAATCTAGGGATGGAGTCTTTTGGGTTTTCCACATAGAGTATCATGTCATCTGTGAAGAGAGAGAGTTTGACTTCTTCTTTGCCAGTTTGAATTCATTTTATTTCTTTTCATTGTCTGATTGCTGTTGCTAGGACTTCTAGTTGTATGTTGAACAATAGTGGTGAGAGTGGACATCCTTATCATGTTCCTGATCTCAATGGAAAGGCTCTCAGCTTTTCCTCACTGAGAATAATATTCACTGTGGGTTTTTCATAGGTGAATTTTATGAAGTTGAGGAATGTTCCCTCTATCTCTATACTCTGAAGAGTTTTAATCAGGAAAGGATGCTGTATTTTGTTAAATTCTTTTTCTGCATCAATTGAGAGAACCATGTAGTTCTTGTCTCTTCTCTTATTTGTGTGTTCTATCACATTGATTGATTTGTGAATGTTGAACCACCTTGCATTCCCAGGGATAAATCCCACCTGGTCGTGATGAATAATCCTTTTAATGTACTCTTGGATCCTGTTACCCAGGATCTTGTTGAGAATCTTGGCATCCGTATTCATCAGGGATACTGGTCTGAAATTCTCCTTTTTGATGGGGTCTTTGGAAGTTTGGGGGGATCAAGGTAATGCTCGCCTCATAGAAGGAGTCTGGAAGTTTTCATTCTTTCTATTTTTTTGAAACAGCTTCAGGAGAATAGGTATTATGTCTCCTGAAGGTAATATAGGTAAATAAATAAATGGGTGGTATTTCTTCTTTGAATGAAAAGGGAATCCATCAGGCCCTGAACTCTTGTTTCTTGAGAGGTTTTTGATCACTGCTTCAATCTCAACACTGGTTATGGGTCTATTCAGGTTGTCAATTTCTTCCTGACTTGGTAGTTTATAGTTTTCCGGGAATGCATCCATTTCTCCCAGGTTGCTTAATTTATTGTCTTTCAGCTGTTGATAATAATTTCTAATAATTATATTTATTTCCTTGGTGTTAGTCGTGATCTCTCCCCTTTCATTCATAATTTTATTAATTTGGGTCCTTTCTGTTTTCTTTTGCATGAGTCTGGCCAGTGGTTTATCAATCTTATTAATTCTTTCAAAGAGCCAGCTTCTAACTTCATTAATGTGTTCTACTATATTTCTGGTTTCTAATTCATTGACCTCTGCTCTAATCCTAATTATTTCCCTTCTTCTGCATGGGTTAGGTTTAATTTGTTGTTGATTCTCCATATCTTTAAGGTGTAAAGATAGTTTGTGTATTCAGGATTTTTCTATTTTTTTGAGTGAGGCTTGGATGGCTATGTATTTCCCCCTTAGGACAGCCTTTGACGTATCCATAGGTTTTGCATCAATGTATCTTCATTCTCATTGGTTTACATGAATTGATTAAGTTCTTCTTTGATTTCCTGATTGACCCAAACATTCTTGAGCAGAATGGTCTTTAGCTTCCAAGTGTTTAAATTTCTTCCAAACCTTTTCTTGTGATTGAGTTCTAGTTTCAAAGCATTGTGGTCTGCGAATATGCAGGGAATAATCTCATTCTCTTGGTATCAGTTGAGACCTGACTTGTGAACCCAGTATGTGATCTATTCTGGAGAAAGTTCTATGCACTCTCAAGAAAAATGGGTATTCTGTTGTTTTAGGGTGGAATGTTCTATATATATCTATGAGGTCCATCTGGTCCAGTGTGTCATTCCAAGCTCTTGTTTCTTTGTTGATTTTCTGAATTACTTCAATCATAAAAAATAAATTCTTTGATCAAAAGATGTACAATGGCTGAGTGGATAAAAACCAGAAAAGATCCAATGATATACTACCTAAAAGAGATTCACTTTGGCTTAAGGAAACACAGTTTGACAATTAAGGGAAGGAAATTTTTATTTATTTATTTATTTATTTATTTATTTATAAGATTTTTTTATTTTAGAGAGAGAGTATGTGCATGCACACGTTTGAGTTGGGGATGGAGCAAAGGGTGGGAATCTTCAAGTAGACTCCGTGCTGAATGCAGAGCCTGTTTATCCCACAACCCTGAGATCACAACCTGAGACAAAACCAAGAGTCAGACATTTAACTAAGACATCCAGACGCCCCATGGAAAAAGATATTTAAAGCAATGGTACCAAAAGATAACAATGATAGCTATATTTAAATCAAACAAAAAGAGACTTTATTCGAGAATGGTCAAGAGAAAAATAAGGTCCTTATTATAATGATAAAGAGGTCAAACCGTCAGGAAGATATTACAATTGCAAACATTTATGCACCCAACATCAGAGCACCTAAATATATAAAGCAATTATTAACAGAACAAAAGAAGAAATATATAGCAATACAATAATAGTTGGGAACATTAATACCCATTCTCAATAGTAGAAAGACCATCCAAACAGAACTGATAAGAAAACAGTAGATTTGAACAACACTACAGACCTAACAAGACCTAACAGACATATGCATTGCATTCCATCCAACAACAGCTGAATACACAATTTTTTAAAGAATCAATGAAACATTTTCTAAAGTAGATCATGTGAAAGGCCATAAAACAAGCCCTAGCCAATTTGAGAAAATTGAAATACAAGTACCTTTTCTAACCACAAAGGTTGGAACTAGAAATTAATAACATGAGGAAACCTGGAAAATATTAAATAGATAAAAATTTAAAAAACACACTCTAGAACAATCAGTGGAACTTGAGGAAATAAAAGGAAAATAAAAAATACATATCTTTCAAAATGAAAATGGAATCCCAAAATACCAAACATATAGGATGCAGAACAAACAGTTTAAGAGGAAAGTTTATACAATAAACACATAAGGCAAGGAAAAAAAGATCTTGAATAGGTAACCTTACTTTACACGTTGACAAACTAGA
Source organism: Mellivora capensis (assembly GCA_004024625.1). Lineage (NCBI taxonomy): Eukaryota > Metazoa > Chordata > Mammalia > Carnivora > Mustelidae > Mellivora > Mellivora capensis. The sequence continues at coordinate 11,990 of PISX010029268.1, forward strand.
AAAAAATAATCTAAGGACAAAATTAGCAGAAGGGCAGAAATAATAAAAATTGGAGCACAAATAAATGAAATCAAGAACAAAAAAAATTACAAAGATTAACAAAAGTTAATAGTTGGTTCCTCAAAAAGATAAGCAAAAATGACAAACATTTCCTGAGACTAAGCAAGAAAAAAGTAAAAGGACTCATATCAATAAAATTATAAATGAAAGAGAAGACATTATGACTGATACCACAAAAATACAAAGGTTCATAAAAATTTACCATGAACAGTTATACACCAACAAACTGTATCATTTGGAAGAAATGGAAAATTCCTAGGAAATACAGCCTACCAGTATTGAATCATGAAGAAATAGAAAATCATAGAAGACTGATAATGAGTAAGGACATCTAATCAGTAATCAAAATCCTCCCCCAAAAAAGGAAGTCCAGAACCAGAGTGTTTTACTGGCAAATTCTACCAATTATTTAAAGAATTTACAACTGTCCTCAAACTCTTCCAAAACACTGAAGAGAACTCCCAAACTCATTTTCACAAGACCAGTATTACCCAGATGCCAAAGCTAGATAAGGACTCCTTAAGAAAGGACACTACCAGCCAATATCACTGAGGATTATAATGCAAAAATTGCCCCATATCATGATCAACTGGGATTTATGCCTGGAATGCAAGGATGATTCAACATATACAAATTAATAAATGTGATACATCCCATTAATAGGATGAAAGAAAACCTTATGATCATCTTAATCAGTGCAGAAAAATCATTTGTCAAAACCAACATCTATTCATGATAAAAAACCCTCAGCAAATTGAATATGGAAGGACTGTACCTTAACATAATGAAGGCCATATAGGACAGTCTCCCAAACAACATCATAATCTATGATCAAAAATTAAAAGCTTTTAAGATCAGGAACAAGACGAAGTGACCCAACATCATTACTTCTATTCAACGTAGTACTGAAAGTCCTAGCCACAGCAATAATGCAGGAGGAAAAGTCATCTTTCAGAAAAGAAAAAGTAAAATAATCTGTTCACAGATGAGATGATTTTATATATAGGAAATCCAAAGAACTCAAACATTATTAAAATTGATTAAGAAATTCAGTAAAGTTGCAGAATACAAAATCGACATATAAAAATTACTAGAATTTCTTTTTTTTATTTTTTTAATTTCTTTTCAGTATAACAGTATTCATTGTTTTTGCACCACACCCAGTGCTCCATGCAATACGTGCCCTCCTTATTACCCACCACCTGGCTCCCCCAACCTCACACCCCCCGCCCCTTCAAAACCCTCAGGTTGTTTTTCAGAGTCCATAGTCTCTCATGGTTCATCTCCCCAACAATTTCCCTCAACTCCCTTCTCCTCTCCATCTCCCCATGTCCTCCATGTTATTTGTTATGCTCCACAAGTAAGTGAAACCATATGATAATTGACTCTCTCTGCTTGACTTATTTCACTCAGCATAATCTCTTCCAGGCCCGTCCATGTTGCTACAAAAGTTGGGTATTCATCCTTTCTGATGGAGGCATAATACTCCATAGTGTATGTGGACCACATCTTCCTTATCCATTCGTCCGTTGAAGGGCATCTTGGTTCTTTCCACAGTTTGGCAACCGTGGCTATTGCTGCTATAAACATTGGGGTACAGATGGACCTTCTTTTCACTACATCTGTATCTTTGGGGTAAATACCCAGAAGCGCAATTGCAGGGTCATAGGGAAGCTCTATTTTTAACTTCTTGAGGAATCTCCACACTGTTCTCCAAAGTGGCTACACCAACTTGCATTGCCACCAACAGTGTAAGAGGGTTCCCCTTTCTCCACATCCTCTCCAACACACGTTGATTCCTGTCTTGCTAATTTTGGCCATTCTAACTGGTGTAAGGTGGCATCTCAATGTGGTTTTAATTTGAATCTCCCTGATGGCTAGTAGTGATGAATATTTTTTCATGTGTCTGATAGCCATTTGTTTGTCTTCATTGGAGAAGTGTCTGTTCATATCTTCTGCCCATTTTTTGATATGATTATCTGTTTTGTGTGTGTTGAGTTTGAGAAGTCCTTTATAGATCCTGGATATCAACCTTTTGTCTACTGTCATTTGCAAATATCTTCTCCTGTTCCATGGGTTGCCTCTTTGTTGACTGTTTCCTTTGCTGTGCAGAAGCTTCTGATCTTGATGAAGCCCCAAAAGTTCATTTTCGCTTTTGTTTCCTTTGCCTTTGGTGACATATCTTGAAAGAAGTTGCTGTGGCTGATATCAAAGAGGTCACTGCCTATGTTCTCCTCTAGGATTCTGATGGATTCCTGTCTCATGTTGAGGTCTTTTATCCATTTCGAGTTTATCTCTGTGTACGGTGTAAGAGAATGGTTTAATTTCATTCTTCTACATATAGCTGTCCAATTTTCCCAGCACCATTTATTGAAGAGACTGTCTTTTTTCCACTGTATATTTTTTCCCATTGAGATCAGGAATACAACAAGGATGCCCACTCTCACCACTCTTGTTCAACATAGTATTAGAAGTCCTCGCAACAACAATCAAACAACAAAGAGAAATAAAAGGTATCCAAATTAGCAATGAAGAAGTTAAACTCTCTCTCTTCACAGATGACATGATACTTTATATGGAAAACCCAAAAGACTCCATCCCCAAACTACTAGAACTCATACAGCAATTCAGTAATGTAGCAGGATACAAAGTCAATGTACAGAAATCAGTGGCTTTCTTATACACTGACAATGAAAATACAGAAAGGGAAATTAGAGAATTGATTCCATTTACTATAGCACCAAGAACCATAAGATACCTGGGAATAAACCTAACCAAAGAGGTAAAGGATCTGTACTCAAGGAACTACAGAACACTCATGAAAGAAATTGAAAAAGACACAAAAAGATGGAAGACCATTCCATGCTCTTGGATTGGAAGAATAAACATTGTTAAAATGTCTATACTACCTAGAGCAATCTATACTTTTAATGCCATTCTGATCAAAATTCCACCGGTATTTTTCAAAGAGCTGGAGCAAATAATCCTAAAATTTGTATGGAATCAGAAGGGACCCCAAATTGCTAAGGAAATGTTGAAAAACAAAAATAAAATTGGCGCCATCACGTTACCTGATTTCAAGCTTTACTACAAAGCTGTGATCACCAAGACAGCATGGTACTGGCATAAAAACAGACACATAGACCAGTGGACAGAGTAGAGAGCCCAGATATGGACCCTCAACTCTATGGTCAAATAATCTATGAAAAAGCAGGAAAAAAATTACTAAAATTTCTATACACGAAAAATGAGTTGTCTGGAAAAGAAGAAAAGAAAATAATCCCATTCACAATAGGGGGACAACAAATAAAATATTTAGGAATAAATTTAACCAAGGAGTAAAAGATCAGCACACTGAAACTGTGAGTCATTAGTGAAGGAATATATAAATGGAAAGATATACTGTATTCATGGATTAGAAGAATACTGTTAAAATGTCCATGCCCTTAAGGCCATCTATAGGTTCAATGCAATGTCATTCAGGATCCCAATGGAGTTTTTTATAGAAATAGGAAGAAAAACTCTATAATTCATGTGGAACTACAGCTGATTCTAAAAAACCAAAATACCTAAGAAGAACTAGCCTGGAGGCATCACACTTTCTAATTTCAAAGTATATAACAAAGATATAGTAATCTATACAGTAGGTACTAGCTTAAAAATAGACACATAGAACAAAGGAGCAGAATTGACACCCAGGAATAAATCTTTATATATACCATTAACTAATATTTGACAAGGGAGCCAAGAACACTCAATGAAGAAAAGACATTATCTTCAATAAATGGTTCTGGGAAAACTGGATATTTACATACAAAAACTAAAACTACACCCCTAACTTACACCATGCACAGTATTAACTGTAACTGGATTGAAAACTTAAATGTTAGACCTGAAACCATTAACTCCTAAAAGAAAATGTAAAGAAAAAGCTCCTTCATGTTGGTCTTCACAAAGGATTTTCACAAAGGACATGGCTCCAAAAGCACAAGTAACAAAAGCAAAAATAAAGAAGAGGGACTACATTAAAATTAAAAGCTTTTGTGCAGCTAAAGAAATGTTAAACAGGGGGAGACAAGATGGCAGGGAACTAGGAGGAGGCTCCTTTTCAACCTGTCCACTAAAGTGAGCTGATTACCTACCAAGGAACTCCGATCACCCAAGAAATCAGCCTGAGATCAGAATTATACACGTCTGGATCTCTACGGGGGCAGAAGATGCCAGTGGGCAGTCTTTTTTGTTTGTCTGTGTTTGTTTGTATACTTCACAAACCTTACCTTGGGACCCATTTGGGCTGAGCCTTCTCTTTTATCCTTCTTTCTTTTTCCTGTCTCTCTCTCTCTCTTTCTCTCTCTTTTTTTTCTTCTTTCTCTCTTTCTTTTTTTCTTTCATTTGTGTGGGGACCCTTGATTGCTCAGAAGCATTCCAGGGTGCATCTTCACTGCACCAAGGTCGATACATCCAGCTACAACCGTTCAGCCATCTCTCACCAAAATGACTAGGAGGAGGAATGCCCAGCAGAAGAAAAATTCAGAGGATGGGCCCTCTGCAACAGAGCTAATGGCTACCGACATAAACATTATGTCGGAAAGGGAATTCGGGCTAACAATTATCCAGGCAATAGCTAGGTTGGAGAAAGCCATGGATGACCAAATGGAATTAATTAGGGCAGAACTGAAAGCCACCAGGGATGATGTTCACAAGGCTCTCATTGAGTTCCAATCTAATCTAAATTCTCTAAAAGCTAGGGTAACTGAGACAGAAGATAGAATTAGTGATCTGGAGGACAAACAGATAGAGAGAAAGGATCAGGAGGAATCCTGGAACAAACAGCTTAGAAGCCATGAAAACATAATCAGGGAAATAAAGGATGCCATGAAACATTCCAACGTCAGAATTATTGGAATCCCTGAAAGGGAGGAGAAAGAAAGAAATCTAGAAGATATTGTGGAACACGTTCTTCATGAAAATTTCCCAAATATCGCAAGTGGAAACAGCGTTCATGTACTAGAAGCAGAAGAGGCCCCCCTCCCCAAGATTTTAGATTCTCGAATCACCTCGAGACACCTGATAGTAAGAATGAGGAATTAAAATTCTAGAGAAACTCTCTTGAAGGCAGCTAGGACAAAGAAGCTCCTTACATACAGAGGAAAGCCCATCAGAATAACGTCAGACCTGTCCACAGCAACCTGGCAAGCCAGAAAGGGCTGGCAAGATATATTCAGGACACTAAATGAGAAAAACATTCAGCCAAGAATACTTTATCCAGCAAGACTGACATTCAAAATGGATGGAGAGATAAAGAGTTTCCAAGACCGGCAAGGCTTAAAAGAGTACGTGACCACCAAGCCGACATTGCAGGAAATATTAAGGGGGGTTCTATAAAAGAGGAAAAATCCTAAGAATATCATTGAACATAAATATAGAGACAATCTACAGAAAGAAAGACTTCAAAGGTAACACGATGTCAACAAAAACGTATCTATCAATAATCACTCTCAATGTGAATGGCCTAAATGCACCCATAAAATGACACAGGGTTGCAGATTGGATAAAACGACAGGACCCATCCATATGTTGTCTACAAGAGACCCATTTCGAACCTAAGGATACACCCAGATTGAAAGTGAAGGGATGGAGAAACATCTTTCATGCCAATGGGCCTCAAAAGAAGGCCGGGGTAGCGATTCTCATATCAGATAAATTAGATTGTAAACTAAAGACTATAGTCAGAGATACAGAAGGACACTACATCATTCTTAAAGGGACTATCCACCAAGATGATCTAACAATTGTAAATATCTATGCCCCCAATATGGGAGCAGCCAATTACATAAGAAAACTATTAATCAAGATAAAGAGTCATATTGATATGAATACATTCATAGTAGGAGATCTTAAAAAACCTCTCTCAGTAATAGACAGATCATCCATGCAGAAAATCAATAAAGAAACAAAAGCATTGAATGACACATTGGACCAGATGGACCTCATAGATATATACAGAACATTCCACCCTAAAACAACAGAATACTCATTCTTCTCAAGTGCACATGGAACCTTTTCCAGAATAGACCACATACTGGGTCACAAATCGGGACTCAACCTATACCAAAAGACTGGGATTATTCCCTGCATATTTTCAGATCACAATGCTTTGAAACTGGAGCTCAACCACAAGGAAAAGTTTGGAAGGAATTCAAACACCTGCAAGCTAAAGACCACCTTGCTTAAGAAAGCTTGGATCAACCAGGAGATCAAAGAAGAACTTAAACAATTCATGGAAACCAATGAGAATGAAGACACGTCAGTCCAAAACCTATGGGATACAGCAAAGGCGGTCCTAAGGGGGAAATACATAGCCATTCAAACCTCCCTCAAAAAAATTGAAAAATCCAGAATACAACAGCTGTCTCTACACCGTGAAGAACTGAAGAATCAACAACAAATTAAACCAACTCCATGCACAAGAAGGGAAATAATCAAGGTTAGAAAAGAGATGAATGGAGTAGAAACTAGAGATACAGTAGAACATATCAATGAAACTAGAAGCTGGTTTTTTGAAAGACTCAATATGATCAATAAACCATTAGCCACACTAATCCAAAAGAAAAGAGAGAAAGCTCAAATTAATAAAATTATGAATGAAAAGGGAGAGATCACAACTAACACCAAGGAAGTAGAAACAATCATCAGAAGCTATTATCAACAGTTATATGCGAATAAGTTAAGCAACCTAGAGGAAATGGATGCATTCCTGGAAAACTATAAACTCCCAAAATTGAACCATGAAGAAATTGACAAACTGAATAGACTGATATCTAGTAACAAGATTGAAGCAGTGATCAAAAACCTCCCAAAAAACAAGAGCCCAGGACCTGACGGATTCCCTGGGGAATTCTACCAAACTTTCAAAGAAGAAATAACACCTGTTCTCCTGAAGCTGTTTCAAAAAATTGAAGCAGAAGGAAAACTTCCAGACTCTTTTTATGAAGCCAGCATTACCCTGATCCCCAAACCAGGAAAAGACCACACCAAAAAAGAGAATTTCAGACCAATATCACTGATGAATATGGATGCTAAGATTCTCAACAAGATCTTAGTAAACAGGATCCAACAGCACATTAAAAAGATCATCCACCATGACCAGGTGGGATTCATCCCTGGCTTACAAGGGTGGTTCAACATTCGCAAGTCAATCAGTGTGATAGAACAAATCAATAAAAGAAGAGAGAAGAACCACATGGTCCTCTCATGGATGCAGAAAAAGCATTTGACAAAATCCAGCATCCATTCCTCATTAAAACGCTTCAAAGTATAGGGATAGAGGGAACATTCCTGAACTTCATAAAATCTATCTATGAAAGACCCACAGCAAACTACATCCTCAATGGGAAGAAGCTCACAGCCTTCCCGTTGAGATCAGGAACAAGACAAGGATGCCCACTCTCACCACTCTTGTTCAACATAGTATTAGAAGTCCTAGCAACAGCAATCAGACAACAAAGAGAAATTAAAGGTATCCAAATTGGCAAGGAAGAAGTCAAACTCTCTCTCTTTGCAGATGACATGATACTTTATATGGAAAACGCAAAAGACTCCACCCCCAAACTACTAGAACTCATACAGCAATTCAGTAACGTGGCAGGATACAAAGTCAATGTACATAAATCAGTGGCTTTCTTATACACTAACAATGAAAATACAGAAAGGGAAATTAGAGAATCGATTCCATTTACTATAGCACCAAGACCTATAAGATACCTGGGAATAAACCTAACCAAAGAGGTAAAGGATCTGTACTCGAGGAACTACAGAACACTCATGAAAGAAATTGAAAAAGACACAAAAAGATGGAAGACCATTCCATGCTCTTTTTTTTTTAATTTTTATTTTTTATAAACAAATTTTTATCCCCAGGGGTACATGTCTGTGAATTGCCAGGTTTATACACTTCACAGCACTAACCATAGCACATACCCTCCCCAATGTCCATTACCCCACCCACCTTTCCCGACCACCTCCCCCCAGCAAACCTCAGTTTGTTTTGTGAGATTAAGAGTCACTTATGGTTTGTCTCCCTCCCAATCCCATCTTGTTTCTTTTCTTCTTTTTCTGCCCCCCTAGTCCCCCATGTTGCATCTCCACTTCCTCATATCAGGGATATCATATGATAGTTGTCTTTCTCTGATTGACTTATTTCACTAAGCATGATACCC
>PISX010029269.1:0-20258 GCA_004024625.1 Mellivora capensis
AAAAAAAAGAATTCTTGTCAATATCTTAACATGACCCTTAATATTAATCAGACTGACTCACCCAGGGATTTTATCAGTGACTCAGGCTGGTCTTCCCTTATAGGAGGAGGCTCCTGGACAAATAAAAGTCTGGAGGAGGAGAGGAGAATGTGTGTTTTGGTGGGAAGACCCCATTCTCGAGAAAAACAATGGCAAATGAGTCTAGCATGGCAAATTATCCCTCCAAATACAGCAATTAGTTAGGGCAGAGTTAGGGTACCCAACAACTTCCCAGGGAAGAATTAGTATAGAGTTGATGGAAAGGCCATGGGTATGCTTAAGAGAAAGTTCTCTGGATGGGAATCATGAGAGGGAAAAGGAGATTTCCTCTGATACTTTACATATTGTAGTTATAGAGGAAAAAATGTTAAATAACATATTTCAGTTTCTAATAAATTCAGGAGAAAGAAGTAACCAATAAAAAACTAGTAAATTAGTAACTGAATGGAGGATTGAAGTGGAAATAATTAGACTTAAAGAGTCAATCAATACACAAGAAAATTATAACAAATCTGAATTTGTACCTAATAAAATAATTTCTAATATATATATTATATACATATTATTTTTTATTTTTATTATATACATATTAGTGGATAAAATGTGAAATAGATAAATCTGTAATCATCAGGAAAGATTTTTAGCATATGGAACACACACTGTTTTCAAATGAATTTCACTGACTATTTACACTCTTGACATGCTCTGACATCCACTTAGTTGTTTCTTTAATTCACTGAAACTCAGATTTCTATGTATTAGAATCCATAAAGGTGAAGATGCACTCAGACTCCACCCCTAGAGATGCTATTTCATCTGAATTTGGTGCTCAAGAATTTGCATTTCTTAGTAAGCTCTGTGGGTGATTCAAGGAGTATTATTGGGTTTCCTTGTTATCGCATATGTCCTTGAAAATGAAATGTATAAGACAGCATAAGACTGAATTGCAAAATATATTATTAAACATGTAGCAGGCTGTATTTTCTGAAGCTTACATGGGGGGATTTAACCAGGTCAGTAGAAAGGCTTATCAGGAGTAAAATGAAGGTACCAAAACGTCCTCCCTACCCTCTGCCTCCTCCCAAGGGATACGTGTGAAACGGGTCTTTGACTCAGACTCAGACTCAGGTGTGAGACTGCCACAGTCACATTAAGAAAAACAAGGAACTAAGGGGTTATTTTAGGTTTTCCATTTTCAGGAAAGTATACTAGGGTGCTAAAGAGAAAATGGGGAAGGCATAGCCTAAAAAAAGTTTTAGATGTGTGATTATCTATGACAGCCTCACTAGATTTCAGGGAAGTGGGGTTCATTGGCTGTAAGAGGGGTCCATGCAGGAGCAGGGTTCACCATCTCACTCAAAGTAAATACTCACTTGGGAGCCACATGCCTGATCTGGCCTTGAGGCAAGGAGGGCCAATGTCTCCTATGCTTTGGTACTGTGCCCATTTGTCTTTCAGTATCCATGGAAATATGATCTTCTCTGTCCTCATCTACTAGTCATTTGGTCATAACCTGAGATGTTAGCTCAACTAAAGGCTTAAGCCATTTTGAAAGCTTGTGAAGAGCACTGAGCCCTTTGCCTCGTATGAAAGAGGAATTTAATGGCCAGTAATTTGCAGATAGATGGGAGCATATGAAATCACTCTGAGCTAGATAGAAAGGTCAGAGGTTGTTTGTACTGAATCTCTGCACATGCTAGATGTGTTATGAACATAATAACATCTCTATGGCATACTAAATCCTATCTCTGTTGCCTTGAAGAATTCATACTAGAAAACTGATAAGAGAAAATCTATACAAGGAATGGATAGAGATCAGCTATTTTTCACAGGTAATACAGTAAACCACTATCTATTCCAGGGAGGTAGAGAAGGGGGTAAAGCAATGGATTTCAACATTAACTTTATATCTAGATCTCCAGGGCACTTTTTAAAAATTATGAAGACCTAGGTCCTACTCAGAAATTTGGCTTCAGTTGTTGTAGAGAGGACTTGGCCCTTTGTCCTTATGTCAGACATACATGGATGATCTGATGTGCATCCAGGGTAAAGATTACTAGGGTAAAGATGATAAAACCAAATCTAAATGCATTGGAGGAACAAGAAACTTGGAGATTTATGCACTGAAACTCAGGAAAGCTTATGTGATTTTTACATAGGGCACTCAAGATCACTTGGCATGGAAGTATAATTCCTAAAGAACCAGAATAGGAGAAATTGGCATTGTTTATAATCTGGTCTACCTTGAAATAGACTTCTTAAAACTAAGTTATTTCATTCTTGAAAGGATAGGTTAACCAATGCCACGGTTTCAGTTAGGAATGACTCTGTGGTCAGAGTGGCTCTCTCACTAGCTCTCATTCCTCTTTCTTCCAGATAACTTTTTGCACAGAAGCAACTTGTGATGGATGGTTCTGATAATGGAGGGAAAGAATGAACAAACAAATAAAACAGCTTGGTCTTTCTTGGGGGAAGACAAGTAAACAAGTAAATATATCTGGTCTTAGTGATGAAAAAGAGCAAAACACAGAACCATAAAGAATGGGCCTTGCTCTAGGTCTATGAGAAAAAGTCCAGAGGCCACACAGGTGAGGTGATCCTGGAGCTGACATCTGAAGAAAGCAAGGACATGAGTAAGTGAGCCATGGGATCCCCCTAAGCATGTTCATACAAATTAGTTTTTCTCATGTTTTATTGTTTCCTAGACTAAAATAAATTTCATAAGGGGTTCTTTGCTCTGAATCCTTATATAATTCCTCCTCTTTCTCCTTAACAGCATTAGATGTTTGATGTCTTTACTCAGTTTACCCAATTGTAAATGGAAAATGAAAAAGCTGACATTTACCATGGTTTTGTTTGGCTAGTCTGTGCTTGTTCTAGATGATTGGGAAGAACACAGAGGGAGGTACTTGCAGCTGGGGAGAACACCACCACTCTGTCGACTATGCTTGAGTCAGCTGAAGTGTTCCTCTTTCTTTAAGCCTTTAGGAGTTGGCTATAGAGATCTTTAAGTTTCACTTAGCTATGCATTTGGATTAAAACAATGACTACACGTACTACAGTAAATTGGTTTGTTGTTGATGCAATAAAGTCAGGAACTGCTCAGAATATCCCAGTTATCTTCCGTTCACCACCCCAGAGTTTCCCATGATTTTGAGTCTCTGCTGCTTCCAGTTTGTTTCTTTGTGGGGTTTTTTTCCCTATGAATATAGATCCCTGGGGAACTCCATTAATTTCATTTCTAAGTGCTTTTGTTCTGTGCTGTAATGCTATGTAATGGGTTACCATTGACACTCAATTCCTGAATTTGGAACCTATTTTTTTATATCCGAAACTCCTCATTATTAACATTATATACATCCCCATATTTATTTCTTACTTTTTACTAATTTTAGAAGAACCCAGGGACGGGGGGTGGTGGAAAGAAGAAAGAGTTAAATAAATGAGCTCAAACTGCCTTACTGAAACTAAATGAATGCTCTACTTACACCCAACCTTTATATCACTGGTTGCTAGGAGAGGAAGGAGATCCTCATTCCCTATGTACCCCTCCACCAGTGTCTCCAAGTTAATTGTTCTGTAGGACTGACTCTACAGTTAGCATCTAGTTACTCAAGGAAATATCTTAAGAGATTTATAGGGAGAGATACTGCACACCCTATGGTTACCATTTATTTCTTGTAAAATAAATATAAGAAGGTGCTGGCATCTTATATCCATATTGCTGATAATATGCATGTTAACTGTACAGGCAAGACAATTAAAATAAGTAACTCATTATTAGGCTTACTGCATTTGAAACGTTCTTACTGCTTTCCCATAATTCTTGCATCCTCACAGCTCACATGTAAAATATGCAGGATAGAAATTACTTTTTGAGTTAAGATCATGGTTGACTTTTGTCATGTATCTTAAAGCACCCTTTCAGAAATTATGCAAAATGAGTGTCAGTCAGTTACCTTGTGAATTTGAAATTTAGCTAATCAATTTCTTATACATCAGGAGAGAGCAAATGTATAACACTTCATCATTGCCCAGTGAAACATTTAATTTAATATCTGGATTTATACACCATTTATCTTGAGTCTGCAGCCTTACATTACTCTTTTTTATTTAATTTACTCTACCGTATATATGTGCAACAAATTTCCTTCTCCACAGAGAATTTTAATGTCTGCAGCAGAATATAAGAGGGTAAATATGGATTTTGTCAAGTTGAGATATTGATAGTTTAGTTATATTCCTGATTCAGCAAACATTGTGGCTCTGGGATGTTTAACCCCACACAAGAATATGAACCTCAGAATAGTGTTCTGGAATGAATTAGACCTATAAGCCAAATCCAAGTGCTAATATGTGTTTGAAAAGAGATTAGCTGTTGTATGAACTCTTAGCCTCTTTTACATTTAATTTTGAATGATGCTTTTTCATACACAAGAAACCGAGCGAGTCAGGAAACTACAATGCAAGAGAGAAATAAATGGAAGAACTTCCAGCCTACTGATCACTTCCCCTTGCCTTTACTGAATAAACTTGGGACTCCACTATCCAGAACTGAGGTCCATCCGGGTTTTGCAGACTCATCCTGAGTCTGTCCCATAAGAACAGCCTATGTTTTAAGCCACACTTGATTCTTCCCAACTTCTGAGATACACTGATCCTTTCCTTGATTTTATTCCCTAAATCTGTTGTTTATACTTCCTAGATACCCTTTTTTTAATTGTTCAGATGGCAAACTGCTGCTTTTCTTTTAAGACCTGCTAAAAATTCATCTTTCCTGTGAGTTGTCCTTAGCTTCTTCTACTTCATACTAAATTTCATTTCCTTCTCTGTGTTCTTGCACTACTCTCTGCATGCAGGAATACATTGAATGAATTCATGTACATGTCACTCTAGATGGACTGTGAGCTCCTTAAGAATGGAGTGTGTTTTTAACTCATCCCTTGGTCCTCAGCAACTAACACTGTGCCTGATTGCAAACGGGCATTGAAAATGCTCTTTTAAGTGGGCATTCAAAGAAAAGAAGATATTCAAATCACTGTATTGTATACTTGAAACTAGTATACCATTTTTAAAAAGATTTTTATTTATTTGGCAGAAAGAGAGACAGCAAGAGAAGGAATACAAGCAGAGGAAATAGGAGAGGGAGAAGCAGGCTTCCAGCTGAGCAGGGAGCCCGATGTGGGCTCATTCCCAGGACTCTGGGATAATAACCTGAGCCAAAGGCAGATGCTTAATGACTGAGCCACACAGGCATCCCCTGAAACTAATATAACATTGCATGTCAACTATATTTCTATAATACAAATTAAAAGGAATTAATTAAATGAAGAAAATAAGATAAATTACAAGATAACATCATACCCAGGTATGGCAATTTAATAATAATGAACACCAGGATTAAACTACAATGGTTAAGTTGAGAATTGTCACACACTGGGTAGGGAACAAAAACAACAAAGAATTACTTGTGATTTCATAGCCATTACTAGTGTACTGAAAATCGGGTAAGTTAGCATTTTTCTATATCATCAACCATGGCTCTTCTTCTGTTGAAATTCATGAAAATAAATTCGAAGGAAGCAGAATTATACTTCTGAAATTTTTACCAAGAGTATTTGTGTGCTTACTTGTTTTATAAATATTTATGGCACACTGACTAGATCCTACGCTTTGTGTAAGACACTCATGATTCTGTAACGAGCAAGACAGACCAGGTGCTCATCTTCAAGCAATCAAAAAAATGAGCAATTGCAAAAAGTGCAATTAGTCTTAAGACTACAAAAGTACAGAGTGTATGTGATCAGATAATGTGGTCTAAGAGAGAAAATACATCAGTCCCCGCACACTTGTACCTCTCCTTGCATAGGCTTCCTGCTTGGGTCTCATTGTTCTGTAAAGGCTCACGCATGAGTCTGTGTACCCAGGGAATCCAGGGTCACCAAGGGCTTAGATGGAGCTTTCTGTTTTTTCTCATCAAGTGGCAGAATGTCGGCACATAGTAGGTGCTCAATAAATACTTATTGAACGAATGAATGAATTTCTTTCACCTCCAAAGTCATACTTTCTGCTTTATTAAAACAATCCTTTAGCCTAAGAAGAATGGAAGAATGGAGCTAGGAATGTGCTCTCTCTCTCTCTCTCTCTTTTTTTAGCCATAAGATCAAAGCTCTATGTGAACTTCTCGGTTTACATAGCTCTCATCGGTCCACCTATGACTACTCTCAGTTCTTTATAATTTCTCTTTTATATTCATCTCTATATGATTTGTCATCCATCCCAGAAGCACGGGGGGTTGCTAAGTGTTAGTACACGTTCTTGAATTTTAAGCTGCTCTTTGTCAAATGTGCAGTCTTGTTATTGTTGCTGCCATTGTGTTTTTAAAGTATACAATTTCTGTAGACATCATTTGGGTTTTTTTGTTCGTGCAGTCCTGTTTTAAATATAAATTCATGTTGATGGGAATACATCTAAGTAATTGCTACAGCTGCTGCATACACATTTTATTTCTCTATTGCCTCATATGGACTTAAAAATCACCTCAAGTCCAGTCATCTGAAACAACTCAGTTAGGAAAAACCTAACACTTGTTCCTTTAAGAACTAGTATATCTAAGACTGGGGTTCCTAAGTAATAGTTTTTGCCAATATTCAATTTACTCAATTACTTTAAATTTGCCTCTCAAATGGAGTATCTGTGTGCACACCCAGTCATCAGTTTGTCCATGTCCTCGACAAGATTTGTGTGCAATAAAGAATATGTCTGGGGTGCCTGGGTGGCTCAGTGGGTTAAAGCCTCTGCCTTTGGCTCAGATCATGATCCCAGGGTCCTGGGATCGAGCCCCACATCGGGCTCTCTGCTCAGCAGGGAGCCTGCTTCCCTTCCTCTCTCTGCCTGCCTCTCTGCCTACTTGTGATCTCTCTCTCTCTCTGTCAAATAAATAAAATAAAATCTTTTTAAAAAAAAAAAGAATATGTCTGGACTTTGTCCTCCATTCCTGGGAGGTGATCTCTGAACCCTTGGGATTTCCTGAGTAACAGGGTTTCTCTTCTTCATGATGGGTCCTTGGGACTATACTTGATACTTTAAAAAGATGGATGACTGAGACTGAGGACTGACCACCTCAGAAAGACCATTTGTGAGATGAGAGGGTTGGGGTTTTTAGCTATATGATATTAGCCCAGCCTCCAGAAAGGGGGGAAGGGGTGGAAATTGTGTTCAGCCACATGGCCACTGATTATATCACTTATGCCTATATAATTTTTAGTTACTACTATGAATGGAATCTTGTATCTATACAAGATTTTCAAGGTGATTATAACTGGTATTTTTTAAAGTACTATTGATTTTACACTACCCATCAAGGAGATTCAAATCAAAACCACATTGAGATACCACCTTACACCAGTTAGAATGGCCAAAATTAACAAGACAGTAAACAACAAGTGTTGGAGAGGATGTGGGGAAAGGGGAACCCTCTTACACTGTTGGTGGGAATGCAAGTTGGTGCAGCCACTTTGGAAAACAGTGTGGAGATTCCTTAAGAAATTAAAAATAGAGCTACCCTATGACCCCACAATTGCACTATGGGTATTTACCCCAAAGATACAGATATAGTGAAAAGAAGGGCCATCTGTTCCCCAATGTTCACAGCAGCAATGGCCACAGTCGCCAAACTGTGGAAAGAACCAAGATGCCCTTCAATGGACGAATGGATAAAGATGTGGTCCATATGTACTATGGAGTATTATGCCTCATCAGAAAGGATGAATACCCAACTTTTGTAGCAACATGGACGGGACTGGAGAAGATTATGCTAAATGAAATAAGTCAAGCAGAGAGATTCAATTATCATATGGTTTCGCTTATTTGTGGAGCATAAGGAATAACACGGAGGACATGGGGAGATGGAGAGGAGAAAGGAGTTGGGGGAAATTGGGGGGGGAGACGAACCATGAGAGACTATGGACTCTAAGGAACTAACTGAGGGTTTTGGAGGGGAGAGGGGTGGGAGTTTGGGTGAGCCTGGTGGTGGGTATTGCATGGAACACTGGGTGTGGTGCATAAATAATGAATTCTGGAACACTGAAAAGAAACTAAAAAAATTTTAAAAAATTATGAAGTAGTATTGATTTTAATGTGTATTGTATCTACTGAATGAATAGAATTGTTTAATCATTTTATTTTAGAGGGCTGTCATGTGGAGTAAAATAGTCCTTCTTAAATATTAAATAAATCTTATTATAATATGAAATATGCTCTACTAGCTTTTAGTACCTCTAGGGACATGTGAGTTATCAACTTTCTTGATTTTCTTAATAACAAGAGCCAAAAAAATTTTAAATTGCAGTACACAGAATTAGGTAATTGAATTATCTGTAATCCTTGGGTCTTTCATTTATTACTAACCCATGTGTTGTTTCATTCTGTTTACCTATATTTATTTATGTTTTTTAAAAAATAGTATTTTCCTTTGGATTTTGATGTCTATTCTCATAGATCATTTAAATTCTCTCCTCTTGGTAAACATTTAGGATTTTCATTTTCATTTTTTTTGCATTATATACTGTTTGTTATTATACCAAATTGTTGCACATATTTATGATTAGTCCCTCACGACAAATTTCCCTAAGTAGAATTGCTAAGTAAAATTACATGAACATTTTCAGAGTTTCTGATAAATATTTCTAAATTGAAGTAAGTTTCTAGCAATTAACATGCCTGTCAGCAGTGATTGAAAGTGCTCATTTTTCCTCACCTTCCACCTAGTGAATTAGATTTTTAAAATTCTTTTCAAAATCAATAGGCAAAAAATTGGTTTGCATTCTTGCTAAAATTGCATTTTTTGATTGCTTAGTGAGTTTGAATATTTATGGCTATGTCCATTTGCCATTTGTATTTATTTTAGTAAATGGCTTATTATAGGCTTTGTTAGTAATTCCAGTTGTGTTTTCATCTCCTGATTAGTAATTTTAATAGTGCTGTATAAAAACCCCATCATCTGTCAGCTATGCTCTGCTTATTTACATGTTTTTTTTTTAATTTTAAATTTATCTATGGTAATTTTTAAATTACAGATTTTTTTCAAATTGGACTAGCAAGATTTGTCAATATTGTCTTAATACTTGTTTTTCTCTAATGCTTAGGTGTGCTTGTTGCAACATGGTGATTTCAGTATATGGTAATCCATTTTTTTGGCAGGACTTTAGAAAATATCTTCTTATAATTTCTCTTTTACACTTTCCATAAATTTTTATTATATTTGTAATAATATACTTTATATTTTTGTTTTATAAAATAATCTTACTATTAAAAAATCTTACTATTAATGAAAGCATCTTCCACAATGATTTAAAGGACTTTTGCTAGGTTATATAAAAACTATCAACTTTCTCAGAGTCTGCAGTCTCTCATGGTTTATATTCCCCTCTGATTTAACTGAGGGTTCTGGAGGGAAAGAGCATGGGGGTTGGGTAAGCCTGGTGGTGAGTATTAAGGAGGGCACCTACTGCATGGAGCACTGGGTGTGGTGCATAAACAATGAATTATGGATCACTGAAAAAAAATAAAATCAATTAAATGAAAAAAACTATCAACTTTCTAAAATACATACATTTTAACACATACTGTTTAAAATGGCCTAACAATTTCTGAAAGGATCTCAATTTATTTTATTGGCTGTTCCGGGAAAACAGTCTTTTATATATTGTATCTCCTATAGATAATGAAATATCAAATTACCTTATTTAAAAATTATAATATTTTTTTAAATTATTTTTTATACAGTAGAATAAGAGGTCTAAACTCTGTCAATGTGTTAAAATTTCCTTGTAACTTGGAAGTAAATAGAGATATCTAGACCATAAGCCCAGAGATTCTGATTTCATTGGCTTTATATACTATGGTACCCAAAACTCAAGTTTTTGATACTCTATTAGGGAAGTCACTAGGTTAGACCTTCCAGAACAGTATAAAATTTTATTTGTTCCTTAATCCAGATTGCAATTGACCCTGAACATCACAGGTTTGAACTGTGCAGGTCCACTTATACACATATTTTTTCACTAAATACAATACAATATGGAAATGTATTTTCCTTTCCTTCTGATTTTCTTAATAACATTCTCTTTTCCCTAGCTAACTTTATTGTAGAATACAGTATATAATATGCCTAACATTTTAAAAATGTGTTAATTGGCTATGTTATTGATAAGACTTCTGTCCAAAAGTAGGCTATAAGTAGTTAATTTTGGGGGGAGTCAAAAGTTATACATGGATTTTCAACTGGGTAAGAGATGTTTGGCACCCCTAATTCCCATGTTGTTCAAGTACTCTTATTTTACCATTCAAATAAATGCTATGGAATATTTTATTTAATGTAATTGATTATTTAAATAAAATGATAATTTTTGAAATTAAGTCCTACTCAAATGCAAATATTATGGTTCAATATTTGATTAGCAATAGCTTATATAACCTTTCTCTTCTTTCAAAATAAAATATTTACTAATAAAAGATAGAAGACACAAACGCAGAAAATAGGACATATCAATAAATAAACTAGCATAAGAATCTAAATAATATCAATTACTATTAAAAAAGTAACAGAATTGAGAAATTTTTCTGATGAGATTTCACAGATCAAGTAAAAACTGTGTCAAAATACAGAAGGTAGGAGAAAAATGGATCAAGGGATCATTGATATCCAACTCCCTTTCTATCCCAAATCCCCAAAAACCTAAATTAAAGGAGACACAAAAAGAGGCATATTCTTCAATTGTCAGTTTTTTAAGTTCTCTGAACATGAAGGGGATTAGTGGGGTTTTATCTCTTTTCATCTCATCAGTCTGGCTAAAAAAACTCCCTTTGTTTTTAATAACAAAAAACATGGGTGTAACAGTCATTTCTTCATATTAACATTTATTCTTATCATTCCACTGATAGTCAATGAGCAGGCTTTAGCACAGATTTTTTCCCCAAAAAGATATTTCCAGGGTGAAATGGCTTCATTATCGCATCACTGGACAGCCCTTCAGTGCCTCATATATTTATACATCAAAACAATTTAAACACATAAAATTAAATTTCTATTATACTTAAATGTGATTCTGTTCCAAACAATGACTACTAACTACTCAGGCTGACTTGATAGACTTGAGATTTGCTGAAACCATCTCATAACAGAGAGACCATAAGGGTAAGGTAATTTTTTAATTGTTTCCATTTTGTTTCTGAGGGCTTGCTTTCTATGTTTCTATGCTGTGCTAGTATTATTCTGGAGAATATGGCCTCTACCTTTCAAACATCAAGAAGGGGGTTTACATTCCATTGTGTTTATAAAGATACAGTAGTGTTTTTTTTTTCTTCTTTATATACCTTTTCCTCTTTGGTCCTCAAAAAACCTGTTAGTTGGCATATTATGATGCAGTGACAAGAAAATTGACATAAAAGATTTGGTGATATCACCAGTTCAAGTAAAATTGTCTCATTCAACCCCTTAAATTAAAAATCAAAGATAGTGACCCAAAGAGCAGAAATGACTTGTCTGGTGCACTCCAACCAAATATGGGAGACAAAGACCAGAAGTCAGGTCTTCTAATACAGCCTTGCTCTTTCCACTATTGAATCCTGTCTTCCATATGGGAACAGAATATTAAAAATGGGATCAAAAGCCATGCTCTAAGTCTGGTAACCATAATCCATGACATAATACATAATATCATAATGCATACCTTTTAAACAAAACCTCTACCCGTTTATGCTCATTCAAGTATATTCCTCCTCACTAAATATTTCTAGACTCAGCTCAGCATTTGTTTTTCTGATTTGACTTCTTAATAGGAAAAAGCAAGTCCTCTACTTTTTATATACTATATTGTTCTCAGTACAATATTTTTCCTAATCACATACCATGGATTATCTAGTCTTTTAGATCAAATACAATATTTGGGTGATGCAGAGGGAGAAACTGTATGGAGATTAGAAAGAATAGTGGACTCATAAACCAACAGATCTGGGTTACAATAGGGGCTGAATACTTACTGAGTGTGTGACTTTGAATGAGAATCTCCACTTCCCTAAAATAGTTAATTTTCAAGAATCTTGAAGGAATCAAATGATATAGTGTGTAAGAAATGGTTTACATGAAATATGAAATATGTGGTTAATAATGTTTACTATCCTTTCTTTCCTTCATATTTGACCTCAACATAATATTTGCACCATGTTGTTCAGTGATAAATAAGCTCCTCTAGTACTTGCTTAATAAAAGGGTTAAAAAGATCATTAAGTCATCATCTCTATTACCCCCTTGATAAGATTATGAGTGAATATTTTCTGAACCTTTGCTATATTCACGTTCTTTACATGAACTAAGTTAACAATCTCTCTTTAAAATAACTGTGATGTAGATACTTTCTAACTCACAGGTGTAGGAATAGTAGTTCCAGTCTGAAACTTCTGTGAACTGAACTGTGGAAATATCTAGAAACATATAGCTTACTTAAGCTGAATCAAGAAGAAATAAGAAACAGGAATAGTTCACTGTATATTAAAAGTTTTCATTAGTATTTCAAACACAATGTTTACACAAAAACACACCCTCCCACACACGTATATAAGGTCTTGGCAGTTTAATTGGAGATTCCTGCCAAATATTTAAGAAATAAAACCCTCTGCTTTATGTAGTTTGTTCTGGAAAGATAGAACATAGAATAATCCATAATAAACCAAACAAAGGAAAAGATACTTATTCATATTATAAGAATTTTATATATAGTAACATAACAATTAAAAATTAATTCCTTTTGTAAAAATGCTATAAAAGTGGATCAAATAAAATCTAAGATTATAATTTCTATTACATCATATTCTTTATTGTATAATGTCCAGGAAAAAAAAAAAGGAAGTGACATTTATGGAGTCCCTTTTATACTTCAAATACATTGTTGGGTTATCTAAATTCAATATTTCATTTATTTAACACAATATCTTAATTGAGTATCATTATTCCCTTTAACAATGTGTATATTTTTTAAATTTGGGAATAATCATAAAAATGTTCAAAATATTAATTTAGTCTATACAAATTTGATTAATATCAACATAATTTTAGCTCTGGGATAAAATTATCTTAAGCACCTATAAGAGGGGTGCTCAAAATAGATGATAATTCTTTTACAGAAATGATCCATACAATACACTCAGTACAAGCAGAAATTTAAATGAGGGAGAGTAAATTTAGATCTGTTAAACAGTAGGCTGCTGCTTCCCACATTGATGAATTAAACTGAGTGTTCTTTAATCAATGTTAGCAGTACATTTAGAAAGAAAGTAAAATGTGGTACCCACCAGGTAGCAGAAAGTCTCTACAAAACATATACCCACAGACAAAATAAAACAAAAAAAAGGCAAGCATTTATTACATCTACATCAGTTTTCTACCCTGTTTATTTAACAATCATTGTGATTTTCTAAGAAGCTACCCTAAAACCACCAAAGCAAAGCTAAATTTTTGTAGACAAATAAGAATCACCTCTTTTTTTAAAATTTCACAAAGTTTGATTAGTAATAGAAATATTTTATGTAGGTAAATTTGTTTCATATCTTCTAACTTAAATTTTAAAGTCACCTGGTCCACAATAGTCGATTGTCATTAAACATTGCCACAAACACCAGAACTATGATTTTCAAATCCCATTAGAAACAATTATTTCGGGGCACCTGGGTGGCTCAGTGGGTTAAAGCCTCTGCCTTTGGCTCAGGTCATGATCCCAGGAGCCTGGGATCGAGCTCTGCTCAGCAGGGAGCCTGCTTCCTCCTCTCTCTGCCTGCCTCTCTACCTACTTGTGATCTCTATCTGTGAAATAAATAAATAAATAAATAAAATCTTTAAAAAAAAAGAAACATAATTATTTCAATCTTGCTAAAGTACTACAAATGGCATAGAGACTTTGAAGTAGAATATTTGTTGAAGCAGCTTATTAGCAGACAATAGAATCAGCTTTCTTTATTTGTAATCCTTAGAGGAAAAAACACAAGGCATAAAATAAAATTTTAAAAAGCACCCAGTTTTTCATTCCATTATATGCCATCCATTCTTAGGTACAACCAATGTCCTGACATTGGGATGAATTTTGTTTCTGGGTGGGAGAATGAGAGTGAATTTTATTATTTCCTTTGTGATTGTTTTGCATGTTGGACATCATAAAAATTAAACATAATAATATAAACCTTGAAAAAAATCCTTTGGGTCAGAGTTCATACTGCTGGGGCCCTGAAGATTGTGACCATTTAAAATCATCCTCATTAATTATTTTAAATGTTGCATTTAATGAAAATGTCCACTCATTTTGAATTTTTCTTAAGAAGAGAATATATTCATTGCCTCATTTTGTAGGAGGAAACTCAGATGAATCTCTAAAGGGGAATGAGAAATGCAGAAGGTTATAACTGATGGAAAGAAGTTATGCATAGATATTTAATTCAAGTGTCTGTGATTACAGATGGATAAAGTATGCTAAGGTTTTGACCTTTGCAAAAGGGATTAGTAATACAGTGTAGGATAGGAAGTATAAAAGTAATTTCACCAATTTGCTATTCTGCTATATTGAAAATAATATATAATAATATCATACCATGTTTTATTAGAGACAAATATACAACAAACATTTTTGTTCACAAACATCATCATTTTTCACTAATTATTCTGGTATATATTTAAAGCAATAGAATTATTAAGTAAAAATATGAATACTTTACAACTATTAAAATATATTGTTAAACCGTTTTCCAAATTATTTGTTCCAGTTTACACACAAAACTATGTAATACTGCAATAGGTTCCTTGAGACCTTGTATTCTTCTGTTGGAGCTTTTTAATTTTGTTTTGTTTTATAATAGATTGACATCTTACCTTAATATTTTAACTTGAATTTTTTGATGGCTGGAAAGTTCAATATATTTGCATTTCCTTGGCCTCACATTCATTTTTTCATACACTAATGATGCATTTATTATTACCAGGTTAAAGCAATCAATCCATTGTTCTCACACTTCTTTTTTTAAAATATGTGTACTGAATTTATATGTCTATGTATGCCTATACATATATACAATCAAGAACAGCAATACTTCCATGATTTCTGAGATTATTTATAGTCCCAGTCCCTAGTATATAAATTCTATGATGGCAAAAACAATGACATATTTACCACTGGGTCTAAAGTAACTTGAATGAAATCAGACACATCAGAGGTGATCAAAAACACTCCAAGACTAATTTAACTTGTGTATTATAAGCTTTTTATTTTATTAGCACTTAAACAAAAGTACTTTGAAAGTAATTTAGAAGCTGTCAGGTGGCTGGGAAGATGGCAGAGTAGGAGGACCCTAAGCTCACCTTTTCCTACAGATACAACTAGGTAACCCTCAGAAGACTGGCAGAAAAAATACCCACAACTAAAGGCAGAGAAGAGGACACATTGAAGAGGGTAAGGGAGAAGACGTTCAGTGGGGAGTTAAACAGATTGGGGGTTGTCTGTGGGAGGGAGGGACTCAGAGGCACAGAGTCCAGAGAGAAACAGACTTTCACACCAAACAAATCCCCGTAACACTTGGCTCTGAAAAACTGGGGGGGGGGGGGGGCAAATTTTGTGAGTTCTTACAACCAATGGGACTTAAAGTCTGGAATTTTAAAAATCAGGGGGCTCTGTTCTGAGCAAGCCAGAAGACCAGCCAGTACCTTGTTAAAACTTCATGCCCTACCCACATGCACTTTGCAAATCTATTTCCGCTGGTCCTGGTGGTGATGGCCGTAGGTCTCATTTCACAGCAGACCAGTGTGCACCTTGTTAGAACTGCACACTACCCTAGCCAGCCTGGTCTGGTGATGGCACCATGTCCCCTTTCACCAACATAGAAATCCTGTGGGTATGGCATGTCCTGCTGCCCCCCAGTCTGCTCTTGGCTGGAGCCTCTTCAATCCAGAGCCACAAGCCAGATGGTATGAAAACAATCCCAGCAGGGGACAGCACCACTGTAAAGTGACTCCTGCCCTGGGGTTAGAGGAGGATAACTAAACACACCAGTCAGACTGCAATCCCAGCAGTGGGTTGGGAGCAGGCAGCTGGTCTGCTGGTACTCATGCCCATCCGTGAAAACCTCTCAGGCAACAACACAGGGAAAGTGTCTGGAAATTTGGTGCTACTGCATCTTGGACAAATACAGCAATCAGACAACAACACAAAAACAAAAACAAAAAGAGGGGGGGAATTCAAATCAGTGAGAAAGAAGTAAAACTTTCACTATTTGCAGATGGCATATTACTATGTATAGAAAACCCTTAAGCTGCCACAAAAAACTACCAGAACTGATAA
This sequence comes from Mellivora capensis, assembly GCA_004024625.1. NCBI lineage: Eukaryota > Metazoa > Chordata > Mammalia > Carnivora > Mustelidae > Mellivora > Mellivora capensis. The sequence continues at coordinate 16,416 of PISX010029269.1, forward strand.
ATGAATTCAGTATAGTCACAGAATAAAAAGTCAATGAACAGGAATCAGTTGCATTTCTATCTACCAATAATGAAACACCACAAAGAGAAATTAAGAAAATAATCCCACTTACAAATGCACAAAAAATAATAAAGTACCCAGGAACAAACTTAACCAAATGGGTGAAAGACTTGTACCCTGAAATCTACCCAACATTGATGAAAGAAACTGAAGAAGACACAAACAAATGGAAAAACAGTCCATGCTCAGGGGTTGGAAGAACAGATGTTAAAACTTCTATACTATTGAAAACAATCTACACATTTAATGCAATCCCTGTCAAAATACCAATAGCATTTTTCACAGAACTAGAAAAAACAGTCCTAAAATTTGTATGGAAACATGCAAGACCCCAAATAGCCGAAGCAATCTTGAAAAAGAAAAATCAAAACTGGAGGTATCACAATTCTGGACTTCAAATTTTATTACAAAGCTGTAGGAAGCAAAACAGCCTGGCATAAAAATAGATACATAGATCAAAAGAACAGTACAGAAAGCCTGGAAATAAACCCACAGTTATATGCCCAAAAATGTTCAACAAATGAGACCAGGACAGGCAATGGGAAAAAGATAGTCTCTTCAACAAATGATGTTGGGAAAATTGAACAGTGACATGCAAAAGAATGACACTGGCCCTCTTTATTAAACCATACACAAAAATTAACTCAGAATGGATTAAGGGCATAAATGTGAGACCTGAAACCATAAAAATCCTAAATGAGAACACAGGCATTAAATTCTCTTACTTCAGCCATAGCATCTTTCTAGATATGTCTCCTCAGGCAAGGTAAACAAAAGCAACAATAAACGGTTGGGACCACATCAAAATAAAAACCTTCTGCACAGTTAAAAAAAAAAAACCAACAAAACTAAAAAACAAACTACTAAATGGGAGAAGATATTTGGAAATGACATACCCAATAAAAGGTTAGTATCCAAAATATATAAAGAACTTACACAGCTTAACACCAAAAAAAAGTCCAATTTAAAAATGGGTAGAATTCATAAACAGGCATTTTCCCAAAGAAGACATGCAGATAACCAACAGATACATGGAAAGATTCTCAACGTCAGTAATTATCAGGGAAAGACATATTAAAACAGTGAGATACCATCTCACACCTGTCAAAGTGACTAAAGTAAAAAACTCAAGAAACAAGTATCAATGAAGATGTGAAGCAAGAGGTGCCCTTATGCACAGTTGGTGGGGATGCAAACTGATGCAGCCACTGTGGAAAATAGTACAGAAGTTCCTAAAAAACAATTAAAAATTGAACTATCTTATGAACTAATAATTGCACTACTGGTTATTTACCCAAAGAATATACACTAATTCTAAGGAATATATGTACCCTTAAGCTTAGTGTAGCAGCATTTACAATTGCCAAATTAAGGAATCAGCCTAAGTGTCCATCAATAAATGGATGGATGAAGACAAGGTCATACACACACACACACACACACACACACACACACACGCACACAAAATGGAATATTATTCAGCCATAAAAACAATGAAATCTTGCCATTTGCAATGACATGGATGGAGCTAGAGAGTATAATGCTAAGTGAAACAAGTCAGTTAGAGAAAGGCAAATATCATGATTTCACTCATGTGGAATTTAAGAAAGAAAACAAATGAACAAAAGAAAAATGAGAGAGAAGCCAAAAAACAGACTCAACTACAGAGAATAAACTGATGGTTATCAGAGAGGAGGTGGTGCAGGATGGGTGGAATAGGTGAAAGGGATTGAGAAAGTATATTTATCATGATGAGCAGTGAGTAACATATGGAATTATGAATCACTATGTGCATATTTGATACCACAGGCTGGGTAACTAATAAACAACAAACATCTCTTTCTGCTGGTTCCGGAGGGGAGAAGTTTGAGATCAATGAACCAGCATTGCTGAATAAGGGGACCTATTCCTAGTTCATCTCTGGCTCTTTCTCATTGTGTCCTCAAGTGGTGGAAGGGCTAGTGGTCTCTCTGGAGCCTCTCTATAAGTCACTAATCCCATTTACAAGGGCTCTACTTTCAGTGGTTTAAATACTTCCTAAAGACCATGCCTCTAACACCATCACCTTTGGGGGTTAGGATTTCAACATGCAAAATTTGAGGTGACACATTAAACTGTCACACATGTGTTAGAAGAAAACTGCTGAAACTGTAACAAATTTTTAGAGCCTGAGTGTGGGCTGGCAGGTTAACTTAGACATCTCCAGGAGCTCTAGAGAAAATGGATCTCCATACCCATCCACTGACACTTTTTTCATGAATTTTCATCTAGTGTCCATGGTCAAGGCTGGATATAGAAATGGAGAACAAAGAAAGATCTCCTGAAGCAAAAGAACAAATTGGGAGAACCAAAGGGAACTCTCCTATACTTTGGGCCTTTCCCCACCCTGGTGAGGAGGCAGTGTTCATCTACCGCTGGTAGAGGAGAGCTGACAGAGGCCCTTATGATGTAGAGGTATGCCATGCCTTCCACAATCTGTGTGGAGTGCAAGAGAAGAGAGAGAAGCTCTCTCTTATTCCACTTTAAACCAAATACCAGGTACTTGATACCTTTCAAGGAGAGGGGGACAGAAAGAGCTGAGAGGGAACCCTCCCAGATCTACTGTAGTCTGATGATGTTGTAGGACAACTATGAGACACTTCAAAGCATCACACACAGGACAAAGGAGTGTCCATTTACTGCTGTGAGAGCAATAGGGAAGCACAAGTGCATGTGCAGCTGAAGTGTGAGGACAGAGAAAGAGAATGCAAATGCTCTCTCCAGGCATTCTAATGCCAAGGCTTGATAAGGCAAAGATTTGTACTGTACCCGGTGATAATCAGAAGACTCTGGTAAACTGAATATAACCAAAACAACAACAAAGTCCACAGTCATCTTGACTACAGACTAGATTTTTCTGAACACCCCCATGTCTTCCACACACTCTGGGTCTGATAGAAGAGTGCTTTCTTTGTGAGCGTAAATATCATTCACTGAAATTTCTACTCTTCTATATACAAAGTTAGCAATTCAATAAAAAAATTCAAAGCGTGCATCAGGAAGATGGTGGAGGAGTAGCACACTGAAATGACATCAGCTCCCAGGAGTTCAGCTAGATCGGTATCAAACCATTCCAAATGCCTACAAACTCAACAGGAGATAGAAGAGAAGAAGAGCAGCAATTCTAGGAACAGAAAATCAACCACTTTCTGAAAGGTAGGACAGGCGGAGAAATGAATCTGAAGCGACAGGAAGATAGACTGTGGGGAGAGGGGCCAGCTTCCAGCAAATGGTGGAGCAGTGGAGCACAAAATCAGAACTTTTAGAAGTCTGCTCCACTGAAGGACATCGCTCCAGACACTAAGTGAGGGTTGAGCCCTCGCAGGGACTGTGTGGTCTCAGGTCCTGCAGGGTCACAGAAAGATCAGGGGTGTCTGAGTGTGGCAGAGCTGCCAGGTATGAGAGCAGGGAAGCCGGCTACAGAGATGGAGCCAAGGAATGAGCTTTCAGATAGAGGTTACCTTAAACCATGATCCAAGGCACAGCTGGACCACTACTCTTCGAGGAGGGACCCCAGAAGTGGCAGATTGGGGATACTCACTTTCCTGCTCTGGGAGGAGTAGTGCGGTAGGAATCTGCTGGGATTAGAGACTCCAAATGGGGCTGTGTGCCAGAGATCGAAACCCTCAGTCACAGGAGAGGGAAGCTCAGAGTGCAGCCTGAGACCAGGGAGACAGGATTGATCGACTGCTTATCTCTGAGGGCAGGGGAACCCTGAGCTCTCGGCTCCTCTGGGCTGGAGAT
>PISX010029270.1:0-20359 GCA_004024625.1 Mellivora capensis
TTTTTTTTCTTCTTTCTTAAAATCTTACAGCCATCTAAGCAGAAACAGTACACATTAATAAACTACTAAGATATTGACAAATGAAATGAACAGACTGGTTTCAGACTTGTAGTCCATAATAATTTTATTTAAAAGGAAGATAATGAGAAAATATCTTGGGACTTCATGCCCTAAGGGAAATGCTCTTGTCTCATAACTGCCACTTGCAAAAGCTCTCTCTATTTTCCAGGGGCAAAATAAAATATTTTATTCTCATATGTAAAGTCATGAGAAATAAAACTCTAGTATTTTTTCTTCTTAAAAATACTTACAGATACCCATTAAGTCATTTAGAGATGAATTAAGAGCCAAGAATGGAGAGACATGGTGGAAGGCTGCAGCTCTTCTTTTGCCTAGTTGTGATTCTGAATTTAAGAAACCAATAGGAATTAGAGGTTCTCATATTGAAATTGAATCTGAACAGTAAAGCTGGACTTTGTATTCAAGACTGCAAAGCTTAGGTGCCTGGGTAGCTCAGTCGGTTGAGCTTCAGACTCTAGGTTTCAGCTCAGGTCAAGGTCTTAAGGGTCTTGGGATTGGATTGAGTCTTGTGTCAAGCTCTGGGCTCAGTGAGGAGTCTGTTTAGAGATTCTCTCTATCTGCCCCTCCCCACACTCTCATGCCTCAGTGCCCTCTCTCTCAAATAAGTAAATCGTAAAACAAAAATAACAACAACAAGAAAAACCCCTTCTCAATTTCCTCCTAAAATTTAATAAAGTCTGACCTTCCTTTTATGTCTTCAGACTTGCCTATGGTTTACCATAGTTTGTGTCAAAGTGCAGTTCTTCTGCTATTTCCAAATAGACTCAAAATAAATAATAAATATATACATACATACACACTAAAAGTTCAGTTCTCTTTCATACCTTTGAATTTTCTAGAATCAAGAAATATATTAATAGAACTGTATCCAATGTTCAATTAGAATACATTAGTCCTTGTTTATACCCACTAGAAGTGGGAACTGAATATCATCCATTCACAAACTATGTATGCTTATGATGACTATAACATTTACATAGTTTGGAGTTTACAAGGATAAGTGCCAATGAATTTTGGTTTTGGTTTATTCCCATCAGAAAGGTAGAATTGAGGTGGGTAACTTACAGATTACTGATATATCAAGAAATTTGAGAAATGAATTTTTTTCTGTATCTTTAAAACTCTTCCTAAATGAAAATGTTCAATGTAATTTTTCAATAAATTACCTCCACATATTCTCTTTTATCTAAGACCTAAAAATGATCTTGTTGTATATTTATTAGTCTTATATATGTGAAATTTTAACTATGTAAAAATGCATAGAGAAAAACAAAGAACTACAATGACATTAATATCGGTTATATGTGTTTCATACAAGTATGAGTGGTCATTACTTCCTTATGCTCATCTATACTTCCTAATGTTCTGTAATAGACACATAACACATTTAAAACAACATATTTGTTTTAAAGAGCAACTAAACTTCTACATATATTTTTAAAAATATGCGGGGCACCTGGGTGGCTCAGTGGGTTAAGCTGCTGCCTTCGGCTCAGGTCATGATCTCAGGGTCCTGGGATCGAGTTCCACATCGGGCTCTCTGCTCATCAGGGAACCTGCTTCCCTCTCTCTCTCTCTGCCTGCCTCTCTGTCTACTTGTGATCTCTCTCTGTCAAATAAATAAAATCTTAAAAAAAAAATAAAAAATAAAAAATAAAAATATGCAAAAAACATGAAGTAAAAATGCTAGAACGTATTAGTTCTGAAGGCAAAAAATGTGTTCTGAGCTGAGGAATATTTCAATTCTTTCTCTTTTTATATTTTGTAAAATTACTGTTCACATATTAATTTTATGGAAGATACAGTTTTCATTTCTAAAAAGACTCATAACTGGGGCACCTGGATGGCTCAGTAGGTTAAAGCCTCTGCTTTTGGCTCAGGTCATGATCCCAGAGTCCTGGGATCAAGCCCCACATCGGGCTCTCTGCTCAGCGGGGAGCCTGCTTCCCCCTCTCTCTCTGCCTGTCTCTCTGCCTGCTTGTGATCTCTGTCTGTCAAGTAAATAAATAAAATCTTTATTAAAAAAAAGAGTCATAACTGTACTTCAGTATCTAAATGGACAACTTAGGCCATAAAATTCTACATCATAGTTCTAGACAGATCATAATTTCAGGTTGACCAGAAGTGCTAATTCAGATATAAGAAGACAAATATCATTAACCATCTGCAGCCTACTCTTGATGAAATTGAAATAATCATTTCTGTAGTTAAATGCTCAAATGGAAAGCCTGTAGGTATCTGTGGCCTAAGGATTCTTATAGCAATGGTATAACTGACATTTGAAAAAATATATTCTAAATCTAAATTCCACTCATTTATTTTGTTATCAGAAATCATAAAAAAATTCTAATATATCAGTTTAATTTTTTTTTCCAATTACCAGGTTCCTAAGGTTAGGATTAAACCTAGTAATATTAACAGTTGTATAACAACATTAGTTCATCTGGTTTACCCTCAAATGAAAATAGAAGCAAAACTTTGCCTTTTCCCTGTGGCTACTGATTTCTTAAAATAGATTATTAAGTGATTTAAAATAAATAAATAAATTTAAATCTAGATTCATTACTAGTTCCTTAAACATAATTTTTATACTAACCTTTCAGTCTCTCTTCCTTTTCATTCTCCATGGTAGGAATTACTTTATTGATTAGGAAGCTATGGCCTGAGTGCATAATGGAAATCTGTAATGAAAAACTCATTTGAGAAAGAAATTAATAATTTCAACAGTGAAATCCAATTTTCCTGTGTTCATTCTTGTAATCCATTTTGCATTATTTCCCATGTGTACCCCAAATATCACTGACTCATGGCATTGTGCAGATAATTGATTAAAATGAAAGAATTACATAAAATGTTTCTTCAAGGCTAACCTCCATCTCTTTTATATTAAAATAATTATATTCCTATATTCAATAGCTATTGAATTTAACAGTTTTGCAAATATATTCATTGTTAAGAAATTTATAGAATATTTAACAGTTTTGCAAATATATTCATTGTTGAGAAATTTATAGAATAATATTTTCATATGTTGTTTCAGGAATTTTATAATTTATTGAAGAAAATGGTCTATTAACTAAGAAACCACTAAAAAAATCTACATGTTAGGGAAATATATTACATAATAGACACTGTGCTACAGGACTTTTTACATGCACTATCTATGTTAAGTCCTCCTAGGACTTCGATAACTAGATACTATGATATCTACTTTTTAATCAAGAAAAAAGGCCTTAGGGAATGTTTAACAAACTTGTCCAGGTTCACTTAATGGTTGAGATTCAAACCAAAGATTTTATATATATATTATATAGTATTTTTATAATATACATTGTATATATGGTGATAAATTAGAAATACTGCTTATAATACTATAGATATAATCTGTGGTTGTGATGGCATGTATATGTCCAGAAATCTTATGTTTTTGCTAACATAAAAATTACAGAAGAAAAACAAATGCTAAAATAAGCAAGGTAAGTATTCAAATTCCATTCATAAAGAGGGAGATATAAGAAAACTGTATTGCTTTTATGGTTTAATTACATAGTAATGCAGGAATGTAAAGAAATAGAAGCAGTGAAATTTTCTTCCACCCCAAAGTTCTTATCAGAAATAATCAGTTCCCCCATAATTTAATTTTTCAGGACTTTTCTACACACAGACAGCACACACACATCTACTTAAAATAACACAAATTCACTGATCCACATTATGTGTATTGCTTTGTGTCCTTTTGTTTCTTAACATATGTTGATCTTTCCATGTCAGCACAAATAGGGTTCTACATTATTTAAAATTGCTGAATCATCTAATCACAACATTTACTTGACTCTCACACATACATCTATAAGTTTTTTCTAAATATTCTCTATTACAAAATATACTACAGTGATATAGTGAAAATTCTTATAATATAGCATTGTGCGTAATTTTTGGATATAATCTATGAATGAAAAGCTGGGTTAAAGAGTAGCTACATTTATGATACATACTGCTAACCCTCTTTAACCTTGTAATATATCCCTGTGTACTGAACGTAACAGTATTAGAACTGGTTCTGTGTTTCTTGTCAGCATTTCAAATAGATCTTCCCGTCTCCCGATAATTTAAGCAGATCTGAGAGATTGCTGTTGACAGCTTAGTTAAATAAGCTTTCTTAGCTCTTCCAATCTGTGTGTTTATAATCTTCCAGAGCCAGAGACATTACTAAAAAGGGTCCTTTCCAATTGAAGTAACAACAATGCATTTAAGTATGGTGCCATTTACTGAGTAGAGGGTGATCTCCATAGAAAATATGCATGTTTCCATCTGCATTGAATTTGGTTTCTTAAAATCATTATTAACCAGTTCTCAGTATATTATAAATAAATATGTCCATCTTCTTAAAAATAGTAACAAAGCTTGGGACGCCTGGGTGGCTCAGTTGGTTAGGTGACTGCCTTCGGCTCGGGTCATGATCCCGGCGTCCTGGGATCGAGTCCTGCATTGGGCTCCTTGCTCAGCGGGGAGCCTGCTTCTCCCTCTGCCTCTGCCTGTGCTCTCTTTCTCTCTGACAAATAAATAAATGAAATCTTAAAAAAAAATAGTAACAAAGCAGAGTTATCATGAACCATTATTAGGAAACTCTCAGGAAATGGAGGATTTTTAACTTTGAAACTACACACCCCACCTCATAAGCAAACTGAACATATAGCTTCATACCAGGAGATGAAGGGGCTGCAAAAAGACCCTTGGCAAGCATTCTCATAGGTATTTTTCTCACTATTGGCTTTGCTGATAACTAAGCATTAAAAGACTTCTACTATCTTCCATGTATCCTCAAAAACCATGTCTAGTGACTAAATTGAAATATCCTAACAAGAAGCATTATTTAAAGATAATTAGACATTTTTGTATTTTTCAATACCTTTATTAGATTTTTATTTTGTGAAAATCATAATTTAGAAATCACCTATAGGTGTACCAATAGTACACCTATTGTACTCCTTTGGCTACTCTTTTTTTTTTAAAGATTTTATTTATTTATTTGACAGAGATCACAAGTAGGCAGAGAGGCAGGCAGAGAGAGAGGAAGGGAAACAGGCTCTCTGCTGAGCAGAGAGCCCAATGCAGAGCTCAATCCCAGGACCCTGGGATCATGACCTGAGCCGAAGGCAGAGGCTATAACCCACTGGGCCATCCAGGAGCCCCTCCACTGAATACTCTAATATTTAATTAATTATTTAAATCAAATCATATAGTATAATATACTTTATTTCTTGTTGAGAATTTTTGGATGTTTTTCCATAAAATTCATATGGTGAAAAATATTAATCGAGAATATAAGTCTTTAGAGACTACACATTTTAACTGTTTCCTATCCAGTTAAGAATGCTGGCCCAGTAGTAAAATATTCTAGTTAATGGGAAATTATACATTTCAACAATTAGCCAAAACTTGGAATTTATGTGAATACCTCTAACACTGAAACAATGTTAAACGTAGCCATGTTTTATAATTTGTAAGAGTTTCGAATCTTCCTGTGCTCCATGGCCATCCATAAAGATTTTAGTATAATTTTCCAGAGATTTGACTAATGCTAAAATTCACTTCACTTTGCTAAGCACATCTTTGAAATAACAGTTTTAGACCTTACTGTGCTTATTCATTTTTTTCTTGAAAAATATTGGATATGTGCAATAATACTTCATCAACATAAAAAATATATATGTAGTTAGTAATGGCATATAATCAGTATAATATTTGATTTTATACATTCTCCAATGACCTAAGATATGTAAATTTTCCAGTCCTTAAAAGCAAGTGTATCTAGTCCAGAACCATCAAACACATGCTGTTAAAACTCTTCCATCAAGTGCCATCTCTAAAGAATATCTTACATCCTTCATATCCCTCTGTCACACTCCTCTGCAGTCTTTCCTTAAAACAAATCTGACCATGTCATTCTCAAGCATGAGACATTCCATAATTCCATTTGCTGATGGTACAAAGTTCAAATTCTTGTGCATGTCATTAACATCTCCTGTCACTTTCTTTTGCCTTAATAGATGACAATACGCCACCCCAACAACGTGTTCTATGCCTGCTCAGAGACTCTTCACTCCCCACTGCAGTAGCTCAAATGCTGCTCCTTCTTTGCAACATTGCCTGATTTTCCCTCTTCTATGTAGAAGTGATCAGTATTTTGAGTCCCTTTGTGTAACTTGTCCATTGTATCAGCTTTAACCCCCGGTGCAATTATTTCTTTATGTATTTTTTCCCCTAATAAACTATGGGCTCATTGAAGGCAAAGTATTTACTGAGGAAAATTTATACTTCAAAGATGTTCTGGAACATTTTTGAGTGGATTTTTAATAGATGAATTTGCCATTTGAGGACACAGACAAAAGCATCTCCTTAATTAAATTTAAGAAACTATTAGTGGAGCTTCAAGGAAAATGTTTCTAATTATAAGACACTATTTTATTAATTTGTTTTTTATGTTGTATACAAAAGTGTGGGTGGGAGTTTGATCTTGAGGGGAGGTTCTGGGAGTTAGGAACAGGATGATTGCATTAAAACAAAAGACTCTGGTGAAGGAAATAAGAGGGAAAGAGCCATATTATGGCCATAAACAGCTAGAACTGACCTATGATTTCTCATCACACACTGTCATTTATCTATATTTTCACTCTGCATGTAATTATTGAAATTTTTTACTATTGTTGCTTTGATCATTCAAACTGGAGTACCAAGCACTGTGTTTTCAATTTTGTAATTATTGTCTGCAGTATTTAACATAGAGCCATGAAAGACTGAAGTAATTAAAGATAAGAAGTAGTGAAATACCTGATTTTTTAAATGAGCAATGGTACAAACATTAAAAGCTGATCTCCAAACTTATATATAACCAGCATATTGAGGTTTTAGTAACTGCTGGCTCAGTGTTAAGAGTTTTATGTGCTGTATAATTCATCTGATCGTCAGAGAAAACTTGTGAGATAGGCACCATTAATATCTGTCATTTTACACGTGTGGAAAAAAGTTCATATCTTCAAGATATGCAGTCTGGAAGAGATACAGGTAGGGAACTCAGAGGCAGCTGAATTCAGAACCCAGGATCTTAACCAAAACACATTCTTCCTTCTCTGAATTTGGGATGAAAGGAGCTTCCTGTTTATTTCAGCATAGAATGGCATATCACAAAAGTTTTATTACGTACATTTTGAGGTTGGAGATTAAACTGGAAGAGGAAAAATGAGTTAAAATGAGAAAAATAGGCTTAATAAGTTAGCCCTTAAATCTGGAGACATGGGAAAATCACTCTGAGTGATATCTTGAAAATGGGTTAGTAACGGAGCAACCATTTTACTTGAGGCTCTGTCGTTGGACACCAAAGAGCTGGAATGGGAAAATAACGAAAATAAAGTCTATTAGTTATTGAAGATTATCTCTATTTTTATTGAAGTGGCTATACATTTGAATGAGAAGTTTGTCAATACACAGGGAGATAAATTAATTGGATACACGTCAAAGTTCCAGTAAAAATTAGATTTTTTTTCATTTTCCAAGAATTTTAAAAACATTGTGTAAAACCAGTTTGAATAATCCAAAGCTTCAGTATATTATTTTGTTCCATATTTTTGTGAAATGGTATCTACTGAATGGTATAATTACTTTAAAATCATTTTTTGTGATTTAAATTGAAAATATTCATTGTTATATCTAAAAAGATGTCTAAAAGTAAGATCTCTTTACATCATATACTCACTTACTTTCAATGCAGTCAAATTTTAGTATCAGAATTACATTTCCAGAAGAAATCTTTGTAATTGGTTGAGTATTTTTATTCAGATAGGATTATGTGAAGAATTACAATTTATTTGGGGGTATCCATTTCTTTGTGTGTTCATTCATTCTTCATTTATTAATTTGTCACATTTTTTGTGCCTACTGTGTATCTGGATAAAGCAAATATGAATATAATATTTCCCACCAATAAGCTGAAAGTCTTTTAATGGACACTTTTAAATTCTGATTAAGTACCAATGTATGCTCTGCTTAATAATATCTCTGCTTAGCAGAACTATAATTAGAAAAGAAGGACAATATTGCTCTTACCCAAGGGAACCTGTAACCTCAGCAATTAGACAAACCACTCAAGGTTTGTTCCTTGTATCTATCTGAGAGGCGATAGAGTTAAATAACAGTAAAGACAGGAAGCAGAAGGGAATTTCTTCATCATACTCTTACTGCAAGTTACTCATGGAGTTCCAAACAGTATTTTCCTCAAAATATGCATTAATTACTTTCCATAACAAAATTGTTTAGTCCATGTTCAATATGCACCAGCATTCTGCTGGGGGTTAGAGACAGGAATAACCAAGACAAAATTGTTTCTGCTCTGAGACAGCATACCATCTATAGGAACCAATTTCCTGAGCCCATCATCTCTACCTGGATGTATAGACATCTGTAGCTGGGCATGTTCTAGATTAAATTCATTTCCTGCTCCTCACCTCTCCTCTGCCTACATGTGTTCTTGGATCTATCTTTCTTACTTCGGCTAATGACAAGACAATGCCTCTGCACTGCTGCCTGAGGTAAAAATCTCAGCATTATTCTTAATTCTTCCTCTGTTGTCCTCGCTTATGACTTATGACGCACACGATCCCACATGCAGTATGTAACCAAGTTCTGTCAATTCTATCTCAGAAATGTCTCTGACATTTTTCTGGTGTTTTTTTTTTTTTTCTTTTTTTCCTGACTGGCTTCCTCCCTCAAGCGAATGTCAGCTGTGTAGAGAAAGGACTTGATCTCTTTTGTTCACTGCAGTATCCCTAGAAGAGTTCCTAGGGACATAGTAAGCCTTCAATAAATGTTGTTCCTAGAAGAGTTCCTGGCACATAGTAAGCCTTCAATAAATGTCCGTTAACTGAACTAATGATTACCTATTTCTAAAATAACATAATAACAATAAATATTTTTGGAGGATCATTATTTGCCAGTCACGGACCTATGTCCTTTGTAAAATTTTACATTTAATTTTTTTAATTACTCTAGAGTAGATTGGTACAACAGGATTGATTGGACTCAGAACCCCTTGTTTGTAGCCAGAGGGTTTTATCTAACTGCCCTGCCCAAATCACTCATTCCTACAGTTCATCTCCCATATTATTATTAGCATTACTTTTCTAAAGATTTATTATAATTCTGTTTACCTATTTGAAACCCTTTAATGACATAGCTTCTTGTCATTTCATGTTAGGTGTATTACAACTTGGCTACAGCCTATATTTCCACTCTGTTTTTCAGAGTTCCATTCCAAGAACCAATATTATAGCTAAAAGGCCTACTTGCTTTCCAAATTATGCCATTCACTTTATTACCTGTGCCTTTGTTACTATTGTTTTCATTGCCTGCAATTACTTTCTGCTTGCCTCCTTGATTAACCTCTATTCATCCTTCAAACTCAACTCCAAATCTCCTCCTGCATCTACTTGAAAGAGATAATTTGGAAACCAGATACATCTTAATTTGCATTCTGGATTTTCTACTGATGGCTGTGTGATTTTAGGCAAGGTCTTAATCCTTAGGTCTTCACTGTAAATTTGGCACATTAATACTTGATTTCAAGGGTTATTTCCCTGATGAAATGAAATAACAAAGAAATTAGAACTGGGTATACATTAAAAAAAAAGTAGATCAGATCAATTCCTTATCCTGACATCATCAGTTGAATAAACTGCTCCTCTTAATTCACATTTCTATGTCAAAACTTGTAGAAATTGTATATATTTAAATTTATAAATCTAACCATGTGCCCATCACCAAGTAAATTGTAAATAACTAAATGTTGAATTTATTGATGACTCTAAGAATCATACATAATAATAGTACTCTACACTTTCTTTAGCCAAATATAATTTGTGTAGCTTATTTTTATTGTTCTTTATTGCTAGTAATAAAGAGTTAACTGATTTGGTGCTTATGCAAGCTTTGTACACCTTTTACATCAATAACACTACACATTTTTATTTGTTTAGCATTGGACTCAAACAATGAATTAAATAGAATGACTCAATAGATTAGAAAAGGTCTCCAGCCCTATCATGCCTTATCATAGTTTAAGACAAATATAAATGTCAATGTCAGATAAAAAAAAAACAGACTTAAAAAGTAGGGTGAGTCATGGGAAAGAACTCCAAGGCAGTCCATAGCCAATTCAGAGTGTGGGACTGGATCTGCTATCACATGTGAGAATTATAATGGAAATGTTGCTGATACAATATGAGTTTAGTATGCTTTGTCAGTAGTCTATTTAAATACGTACAAACTGCTATTCAAATACTTAGGCAGAGATCTGGACTGGTAAAACCAACAGGGTCTTTTACTGTGTGAGAACACAAAATTTCCTTTCTGCTTCCTGTGGCAATCACAGTTTCTGGCTTTATGAAGTGTCAGGAGGCTGGGTCCCAAGAAAAAAGGGGAAGGGAAAACTTGCTGAAATATTTCTTGTTATTATTAGTTAATTTATTGTTTCTTTGGATTCATTTTCTTCAAAGAGGAGGGATCTAATTTAAAACCATTGCCCATGATATTAGCAGTAACACTTTATTTACACCTAATATGGAACTTTATAAAACAACTGTATTGAAATATGATTCATTTTATTCATTGATGAATGAGTGTAAGTCTCATTAACATTAAAAAGAATTGTGAATGCTTAATGATTACAGCATAGAACAGTCTAGGGGTTAATTTTAATTGCATATAACTGTATTTGGATGAGTAGTTTAGAAATAATCATTTAACAAAAATAACCACATTTCTTAATTACAAGTAGCAATTGACTTGGGCAAGCATTTGTTGTGCCTATGGTCCTATAAAAAGAGCACTCTGGAAATCTGAGTTTATATTTTCCTGTTGGAAATACCATCTTTCATGACAACGACTTGCAAAGGAGGGAAGAAAAGAGATGACAGTAGCTATAAAGTCATGTGCCACCTTACAGAAAAGGCAAAGGAGGCTCAGGGATCTAAATAATTTGCCACATTCCCACAATTATTAAATTGTAGAATAAAAATTCATGCTTAGGTTTGTGCATTTGGAAGTCCAGTGCTAATTAATGAGAAAAAGTATGTGTGAACCATTTGTATGATATGTGTGTGTTGTGGTTTGAATATTTGTGTCTACCCCAAACTTATATGTTGAAAATCTAATGCCCAAATTGATGGTACAAGGACATGGGGTTATGGGGAGGTGATTAGGTAATAAAAGTAGAGTCTTCATGAATGGGATTAGAGCCCTTATAAAAGTCCTGGAGAGCTGACTTGTTCCTTTCATCCTGTAAGGATATGACCTGAAGTTTGCAACCTTGAAAAGGATCCTCACTTGCCCATGCTGGCACTGTGATCTTGGACTTCTAGCTTCTGGAACCATGAGAAATAAATGGCTCTTATTTATGTGCTTTCCAATCTGTGGTATTTTGTTATCACAGAATGGGCTGACATTTAGTCTGTAGATTGACACAGAGGTTGAAATCGGTATGATTGTGCAATAAAAAAGATGACATTCTATGGCAGAGATCTTCCTTCGGCTATGTATTTATGAGCTGAGGCTTGTAATGTGTCTTAATATTTGGGAGTGTGACTACTTCTACAGACAGTGCCACATAGATAAAGTGCCTTAAATGGAAAAGTTTGGTAGTATCAATGATGAAAAAAACACTGGTTGAGAAATCTACTATGCACAAAGCATTGTGTGTTTTTTTTTTCTTAAGGGTGATTACACCATTTAATTTTTTAAAAGATTTTGTTTATTTATTTGACAGACAGAGATCACAAGTAGGCAGAGAGGCAGAGAGAGAGAGAGAGGGAAGCAGGCTCCCCGCTGAGCAGAGAGTCCAATGCTGGGCTCAATCCCAGGACCCTGAGATCATCACCTGAGCCGAAGGCAGCAGCTTAACCCACTGTGCCACCCAGGTGCCCGGGTTGTTTATTTTTAAAAGAAGGTTGAAAAGGAAAGACTAAAAATTGATTGGATGTGATACATATTTATGTGCTGTTTTCTAATAGAATACTAGTTACCTTATAATCTGGAAGAAAACATTTATCTTAACTTGGGTTCAAGGCATACTTTATTTTTTTTATTAAATTAAGAGAAAAATGACCCTAAAAGTCAAACTAATAATCAGAATATTTGAGCTGCAAAGAAATGTGAAGATTACTAATCAAGACATAACTTTATGCAGAAGAAAAAAAATCAGTGCTAGACTGATTTAACTTGTTACTGATAGGACAAGGACTAGACTGAGGTTTCCTGTCACTGTAATACATTTGAAAGGATTCAAATGTCCTTAGAGTCTAAGATCATGGTGTTTCATGTTAGCCACTAAATTCAAAGTCACCGACCAAGGCATAAAACATGGATAATCCAATATGGGAGAAATAGACCTTTCATGCCACACTTAAGCTCAATATTCTAACATTTGATTTACCATAGTCAATGGTTCTCCCCATGTTATAAACATTGTTCTTTTTCTCTTGAGTACCAAAAGTAATTTTTTAGAGTTTAGACATCATGCATGAAATACATGCATTTTAAACTCTAGAATCACACCCTATTTGGTAAGATGTTCTTACATAGGAACTAACGATAACTGAAGGAATGGTGACTTATATCTCCCATTTCATTCTTAGGTTCACAGTGGAGTAGACCAAGTAAAATGGTGAGCAAGACTGCCTACATGAAATGTATATAAATAATTATTTCTGTTTCTCTCCCATTTTTCTCTTTCTCTGCTTTTTGCTGACCTTTTAGAATTTTATTTATTTGAGCTAAATCTGCTTAAGGTGTTCCCACACTTTAATGCATGAGAGCAAGAGACTGCATAAATTTTTAAAGAGAGAGCAAGACAAGATTATGAATATGTATGAATATCAATATTCATAAATTAATATCAGTATGTATGAACATAAATACAAAGCACTATATCAATTGAAACAAGGCCAAAAACCAAGAACTTCATGGCATCATCTGCAGTGTTCAAATGATGTAGGTTTCACAATAGCCACCTTAGAGAGAATCTGGGTTCCAACAGAATTGACTTGGTCCATACAATAGGCAAAAGAAAATTTTAAATGAATATCTAGACTTATTTTTAAATTAGAGTATACAGTAATAATGGACTTTCATTTCTACATGGCAACAACTGGCTAGACCTAAGTAATAGCCAATTCCATTTAGATGGGGAATATTCTCCAGTTTCATGCAATTTCCTCTCCCCCCAATTTGTTATATTTTAATACTGAACAGCATCACTCATTTACCTATATGATTCTAGACCAGCTGAGTATGCAGCATCTGATCCAGAAAGGGACCTCAAGCTGCAAAAAATTTGGGGTATTTTTATCCTTAATGGTATGGTTATCTTGGAGGTGGAGAGAGATGCAGTTCACTTTAAGCATTTTCCATCCTGTTAGAAAAGAGAAATACAATTATCAGATGTGCCTCTCTTGGTTTAATGTCATTTTTACTCATTTTACTCATCTAATCTATTGTATTTTTGATAATCAGAGAAAGGTATTCTGATTTCTGTATTTGTCTGCCTAAAAGGAGGAAATGTGCTCAGATTGTGTATTTTGGTTATTTCTGGTCTTTGCAAAAGTGAATTTTTGATGGCATACCCATGGTATGGTTAGTATTACTTGGCTATAGCGAGAGATCTTGCTGATTATGCATACATATGCATATATGCACATATATTTGTTAAGAAATTATTATAAATTAAGAAATATGCAAAGTTGTCCTTAATTTCAATATCATATGTATTTCATTAAGTATGAACCCATCTCTTAGGTTTGTTATATTTGAGACACTGGTTGCACCCAAGCATTTGCAGGGTTAAGCCAACAACACTAATGAATTTTAGATGACAGCACTATTACTTCTATGTATATGTCCTTACAGATTTCTATAGTATTACAACAGAATTAAATCAACTGAAAGTTAGGCAATGAATTACTTTTACCCTATATTTTTGTTCAGAATCTAGGATGCTATGGTTGATGGGCTAACAAAATGTCACAAAATCTTCACCCTTCCTTGTATGTACTCCTTCTTCAATATGACTTTGTAATGTCTTCCATTAGGAGATGTAGTCTGTTTCCCACACCTAAATGCTGTTGATTTTTTATATATTTTGGCAAAAAGAATGCTCTAGAATTGATAGTGTGCAATTCTAAGCTTAAAAATCAATAGGTCCTCCATGCTTCAACTCTCCCTCCTGGAATCCTCATTGCCAGAGGACAGGCCCACTCTAGCTTGCTAGAGGTGCAGAGACCATACAGAAAAGGTCACTTTTTTAGCTCTGTGGCATTTCTCCATTGTAAGAACAGAAGTTGTTCTTTAAGTAAAAATCACTATTCTTTGTCCCTCACGACATGATTCCTCTAGCATGTTGTATAGTTATAAAGCCTTTAAGTCCATATAGCATGGATATGCTTTCACTATTTTTAGTAATATTGTTGAATCATTCTTTTGCCTTATTTTAAACTCGCAAAATAGGCTTACTCCTTTTCCAATACACAGTCAAGAATACTGATTAATTTTGATTTATCTAATCTGTAAGCAAATACTAACTTCCTGATTTTATGCAAAGCAATAACTTCTATGGAACATGGAAACATAGAAGCTAAGAATTTTAACTAACAGAGTGTCCATAAGGTTTTTCACAATTTAGCTTGAGGTTGAAGGTTGAAAAATCTGACTGGAGTTGTGATAATGATGCACTTGGGAAGGTGAAGTTGCTCATAAATTTTATTATACTAAGATCAAAATTAAGACATTTTGAACTGAAAATGTCTCACTACTGTAAATGTTATGTAAAGAAATAAAATCAAAAGCAAGAAGATGACTACTCAGCTCCTGAGGAGTCCATGTTGATCAGAAATAACAATTAATATGGCATCACATATCTGCTGTGATGATAGAATTAGGAAGGGCTAAATTTTTCTATAGGCTGGCATTTCATACTATAATACAGCTCCCTAAAATATCTCCCATGAAGCTGGCTAATCCCATTGTATTTGAATAGCATAGCTTGTTCTGCTTTGTACTTTGTTATTAACACTTTGGGTTAGCAACAGGAACCTGTAGTGGAAATGCAGGAAGTAGAAAATGTAATTAAGAAACCAAAACCCTCAATTTATTAAAAGGAACAATGAACCACATATGCTACAAATATTTGGGAAAACACAAATCATTTTGAATTCTAATTGTTACTGGACACCATTGTAAAAATAAAAATTGAAAAAAATAAAACAGCTTATGAAAATGAACTTGGTACTGATGGACTGAAATTTGGTTTGAAAATCTCTTCCTCTCTCCCTCAAAAGTTATAAACTCTAATGTTTTTGTAATGGCATTTTCACATCTTTTTTTAAAAAACAAACAAATAGGAAAAGAATATGTGGTATAGTTTAAATTAAAAAAAAAAGATCTTACTTAAAAAAACAACAACAACACATAGACATTATAATGCTATTTTCTACAAATAAATCTGGCTGATTTAAACCAATATGAAAGTGCCAGGCTCCAGAGGTAGCAAACAGAAATTTTTAAAATGTTTACACCAGGAAGTGTCGCCAACAGCTGCTTTATATACATACATCTTCCATGTAAATAAAGAAAAGAAAAGCCTTGTATACATGTGCTGCCATTTTAGCTCCCTTTTCCAACAACCATATGGGTAACTTCATTAGAGAGCCTGAATGGGCATTTTATGAACCACCCACTTGGTTAAACAGTAAGCATTAGTGATAATTACAAGAATCTCAAAGGCTATAAGATTAATATTGTGCATTTGAAGAGTCTAAAAGTTTAGAAGAGAAACACAAATTATGCTTTTTATTTTCTACAAAGACAGAATCAAATAAAAACCATACTCATTTTCTCTGGTGACAGGGCTTAATAATTTAGCGAGATTAATGTGATAAAGTCCTTGCTTCAGAAAAGAGAAAGAAATAACAGAAGCATATCAGAAGATGGAAGAAAAAGGTTGAAGACTAGGTAGGAAATTAGTTTGAATTAAAGTTTTAGTAGACTTTTTTTTTCTGCTAAGTATCACCTTTTACACTCTGCATAGTGTAAAGAAATATTAGCATCTCTATAGAACCATCTCCATAGAAAATCAATTAACACTTGATTTTCTGCTTCATGCCAGTATATTGGATCTCTACAGCTAGAGTAAACTTTGATGAAAAGATAAATACAATTAAAATAAAATTATGTATAACACATATGTATATATTTTGAGAATCTTTGAACTGACATTGTAAGGGCCTATTCAGCCAGAGTGGCCCCACCTCAGTTGAACTGCCATTTTGTTTTTTATGCAGTAAAACTTAAATTGACCTTACCTATCCCCTCCCGCCCCTGCCCCCGCCCCGAACTTACTTAAAAGCAAGTCCGGGAAACCAGTTCCAGGTAACTGCCCAAATACAAGGGTGGGTCAGGTCAGGTGCAGACATTCAATCAGTGGGGGCCCGCATACTGTCTCCTAGCTACCAAGGTGATGGGCTAGTTTACATAGCTACTATGGGGTGAATTGTAATTCAATTACCCACCTGGGTGTGGCCAGGCCCAACCACATGGCCTTTACTCTATAAAAGTTAGTCTGGACAGCAGGGAGGCGCTCTCTGTAAGAGGCGTGTCCCTGGCCCAGTCTGTTTGATTCTCGATGCTTAGCGTGAAATAAAGCTTGGCTTGACCTTCGCTTTCTATCAGTCTTGCTCCTTTAATCACGGATCCATTGTTGGGGGACCCAACACTGGGGACCCAACAACATGAAAAATATATATCTGATTAAAAAGTAAAAGCAGAAACCCTAAGAGGTAAGTAATCTCTAAAGCCAACTTTTAATATAAAAGCATAACTGAAGCCCCTCTTCTCCATAAAATGAGAAGTGAACCCTATGGAGGAGTGATTCTGAAAGGAAATTTTGTCTTTGGTGCTGGCTGGAGAGGAAAAAAAGGAGAATTCATCATGAGTTAGTCCTCATCACAGGTCTGAAATGCTTAAACGTGGTCCTGACTTGATAGCCTCCTTGCCCCCTGCTGGGGATTGGTAAAAGCAAGTACTTTAAGAATGGAACTCTAGATCTAGCCTTAAAGAATTCCCATCGATAATATTCCACATGTGTGAGATCATACTCAAAAACAAAAACACATAGTAATATAGGATTTTATAACTGAAAACAAGCAGAAACAAAAGAGAGTACAATCGGAATCACAAAATTAGAGGTTTGATTTGAACATTAGAAAAGGAAAGAAGAGACTTAAATCTGTAAAACATGCTAATGGAATTTATTGACACCAAAGTTATAAAAATTAAAAGAATAAAAAGAGATTAATTTAAAATGAATCACAAATGCAGATTATTGCAGTGAACTGGATATAGATTCAAAGAATGTTGCATTAAGAAACTATGAGATGATTTGAAAAACAGTTAAGGGACATAAAGGATAAAGAAAAAGGGAAGAGGCCCCTTTAAAGGAGATAATGACGGAGTAGTTTAAGAATTGCTGAAAAACATCTATTCTCGAATTCAGGAAGGCCAATAAATCTAAAGTGTGATATTAAAAAATTGTAACAGGGCGCCTGGGTGGCTCAGTTGGTTAAGCGACTGACTTCAGCTCAGGTCATGGCCTCGGGGTGCTGGTATCATGCCCTCTGGGTCCTGGTATCATGCCCTGTGTTGGGCTCCCCACTCAGTGGGGAGTTGTCCTTTTACCCCTTGCTCTGCTTATGCTTTCTCTCTTTATCTCTCTTTCTTTCTCTCAAATAAATAAATAAAATCTTCTAAAAAAACTGTACCTAGACACATCATAGCTAGCTTCAGACCACCAAAGATCAAGAGAAGATTTTAAAAGCAGCCAAGGAAAAATAGCAAATTACATACACCAGTACAACAACTAGGCAGTTAACTTTCCATTAATAAATAGAATCCAGAAAACCATGGGATAAAATCTTAAATGGTGTCTGAAAAATTACTGACAGTATAGACTCACAGTCTGGGAATATTAATTTTATAGAATGAGAGCAAAATGCAAATATTTTTAGACAAAAAAGGAAAATAACCAGACTTTTGTTCACTAGAGAAAAATCCAAAGAACATACTTCAAGCAGAGAGATAAAGTGGAAGTTCTGATAAGAAGGGATGTTGAAAAATAAGAGATAAATATGTGAGTAAATAGGACATAATATTAATTTATAATACAATAATTTCAACTTTTGAAATAATAGAGCCAAAATACATAAAATGTTAACACAAAAATCTGGATGACTCATGAAAATTAAAATATTCTAATATACTTGTATTTTGGGTGGGAGTTAAAGATACTAACCTGCCTGCATGTGTGTGTATACACACTCTGGAAGATACCTTAGTGTTATTAGTTGTATTAGGATATTTTAATTTTGTTCTATGACCTGGCTTTTCTTCAAGCATCAATATATTTTCAAGTTTAAATCAAAACATCAAGCTACATGCTTTGATAAACTCAGAAATTTCTAATAAACATTCTCTAGGGTTTACTGTGAAAGTAGTATTATTGAAAAAACAGAAATTGCTTTAAATTAATGAGGAAATATCTACAATTTAGGCATGAGTAGCTACCCCAAAATGATTTGACTTTATGAAATATCTTTGACAATATATGAACGATTTGTAGTTCCTCTGAATTCTACTGTGAATGACAGATACCCAATCTCACCTTAAGAAAGAAGTTGTCATAATCTGTCCTATACAGAAAATGTTGATACACTGGAAAAAAGAACGTCCAGTATTACTAATACAAGCTTCTATTTTATTGTTAGTAAAAGTAAAATAAAAAGCATTATAGACAATTTGTTATTTCCCGTGCAGTTTCATTATGCTCGTATTTATTAAGTTTTCCAAACTAACAGAAAATATACAAATTTTAACATTTCGTATATGTATATCACAGACTATCCCTTTATATGAAGTAAAATTATTTAAAAGTTGTCAAATGTTTGAAGTATATATTATATAATATAAATATATATACATTTATTTATCTTTTAACATTACCCTTGATATTTTTCATGGTAGTAAATAAATTGGTTATATTTTCTAATATTCCAATTTAAGCACAGGATTTTTGCCCTTTGGAAGTAACTTCAGTCCATATTTCTTAGTTTTCCTTCACCTAAAATGTACATAGGCTAGTTTGTTACAAATGTCTATTACTGATTTTTCCATCATATATAAAGACTTACAACATTCAAGAGATTGTTTCTGCTACAAAATTATAAATTCATTGCCTGGAACACAGTGTTCTATAGCATATCTGCCATGTCATGTAACAAGGATATTCAGAAGAAAACTAGCTATAAGAAAATGAGTAACATGGATAGCATAGACATTTTCTCAGTATTTGTTCTTCCAGTCCATGAGCATGGAACATTTTTCCATTTCTTTGTGTCTTCCTCAATTTCTTTCATGAGTATTTTATAGTTTTCTGAGTACAGATTCTTTGCCTCTTTGGTTAGGCTTATTCCTAGGTATCTTATGGTTTGGGCTGTAATTGTAAATGGGATTGACTCCAATTTTTTTTCAAAGAAATGGGACAAATAATCTTAAAATTTATATGGAACCAGAAAAGACCTCAAATAGCCAAAGGAATATTGAAAAAGAAAGCCAAAGTTGATGGCATCACAATTCCGGACTTCAAGCTCTATTACAAAGCTGTCATCATCAAGACAGTATGGTACTGGCACAAAAACGGACACATAGATCAATGGAACAGAAAAGAGAGCCCAGAAATAGACTCTCAACTCTACGGTCAACTAATCTTCGACAAAGCAGGAAAGAATGCCCAATGGAAAAAAGACAGCCTCTTCAACAAAAGGTGTTGGGAAAATTGGACAGCCACTTGCAGAAAAATGAAATTGGACCA
The DNA here is from genome assembly GCA_004024625.1 of Mellivora capensis. Lineage (NCBI taxonomy): Eukaryota > Metazoa > Chordata > Mammalia > Carnivora > Mustelidae > Mellivora > Mellivora capensis. Next base: position 20,045 of record PISX010029270.1, read on the forward strand.
TTTCCTTACACCACACATGAAAATAGACTCAAAATGGATGAAGGACCTCAATGTAAGAAAGGAACGCGTCAAAATCCTTGAGGAGAACACAGGCAGCAACCTCTTTGACCTCAGCCTCAGAAACTTCTTCCTAGAAACAATGCCAAAGGCAAGGGAAGCAAGGGCAAAAATGAACTATTGGGACTTCATTAAGATAAAAAGCTTTTGCACAGCAAAGGAAAACAGTTAACAAAACCAAAAGACAACTGACAGAATGGGAGAAGATATTTGCAAACGACATATCAGATAAAGGGCTAGTGTCCAAAATCTATAAAG
>PISX010029271.1:0-20270 GCA_004024625.1 Mellivora capensis
TTTCTGTCCTACACCCCCAGAAGCATGTCCTACCTGCTATGCCCACCCCGTCTCTTACCTCTACTTAGAATCAGTGTTCTTCCTACGCTCAGCCCCTGGGGGTAGGCACTGGCCTTGAAAACATTGAAGATTGCCACTAGAACATTCTGGACTTATCTAGAAGAGCAGGACTCAGAAATGGCTACTCAACAGACCCTCTGAGATTAGGGTTGGGGAGGGCTGGGAAAAGTCAAAGTTCTTGGGCCCCACCTGGGAAGCCCTAAACCAGACTCTCTGGGAAGGGGACAAGGGACAACGGGAGTTTCTAACAAGCTCCTGATTATTTCAGAGCTATCAATTTACTTTGTGCCCTACATGGCATAGATCTGGGGAAAAAAAAACAACAACACAAAGACAGTCATTAAAATCATGCCCCCAAAACTTGGTTTAATGACCGAGTTACCACTAGGATCCGTGTGTATGATTAAATGCCTCTTGGCGCTAAACTGGGCAGATGAACTACCCCCTTCACCTTTCTTCTTTTGTCCCTTTATTCTGTTTGTTGCCTCTTTCCCTGTGTCGGACAGACGGTGTGACCTGAAGAGAGGGTGGAAAGCGTGGAAAGGCAATGAGGTGGGAATGAGAGATTCATGGTCATCGGAGCCCAGACCCAGGACAGGGTGATTGCAGATGTGTGGTCAGAACAAGAGGAAGGGCCACCAGGTGACACATAGACTTGAACCAGGGACTACTTGATATGCGGTCAGATGCTCTTCCCCCGGAACCCTGCCCCCTTATCGTTTTGGGTGTTGCTGATGGGCCCCGTGTCACCTGTGAGCCATTTCGCACTGTAACTGCTCATCTCTAGGGAACTAGGGGGAACTGACTGACTAACCCGCACCCAGATGGACCTCTGACTCTGAACTTCCTCTGTCCTTCTCCAGAGACTTCTAGAAATCTTCCCTGCTCACAGCACGGCGACCTCCTCAGTCTCTGCGAGGGACACGAATCACCCTTTACACTGTAGTCCCTAAGATAGGTGTCCTAAGAGCCTTTTTTAAATCGGCATGAAAAAGTAATCAATTCCTTTTACTGCTGACACATCACAGAACAGTTTTATCTCTGTAAGAAAGTGATATGCAAATTATAAACATGTTATCTCTGAAATGACCTATTTGCTTTTCTCCACACAAGTTAGTTTTGCTTAAAAAAAAAAAAAAAGAAAAGGCAACAACCCCAATCATCTCTGTCCTTAAACAAGAGATGGTTTTATCCTGAAAAGAAACTGATTCCAACAAGATTCGAAATGGGCCAGTGGAGACGGGTCCCAGCTGCCCCCGCCCGGTCCCACCTGCTCCCTTCCTGATTATGTTGAACCAAGGACCCTGTGTCCAGACTGGTGATCTCAGAGGCTTGGGACATCCAGATTCAGGATATCTGATGTCATTTTGGTGGCTCCAATGGTTTTCTTATTTGGAACAGTTTTTGCATTTCTGTAGAACTAGATGGATTTTTCTTACAAAGCTTCTGTACCTCATCCACCCGGCCAGTCCAAGGATGTCATCATGCCACATTCCAATGGCTAGAAAGCAAGAAGAAGGTGAAGGTAGTTTTATCAGCTGGTCTTTTTCAGCAAATTGTCTTTTTTAATTTCAGAAAAGAACTCATTGGAAACACATCACAGAATTGCTAGGAAGCAGAAGATAAGGCTCGGGAAGGGCATGGCCACGTCGACTCATGGCAAGAGGCCAGAGTGAAATTCCATCCATGTGACCAGAACCAGCTTCTGGGTGCTTTGTCTCTTGTCCATGGCTGGAATCCCGAGGAGAACATCTACATGAGATGCCTGCCTACCTCCAAGGTATAGAAGGTCCTACGCTTCCGTTCTACCAGCCTACATCTATGGAAAACTGGGAGGGAAGGGTGATGGGTGTTGGGAAGCCAGAAACAATTCCTACATGTCCCCAACACCAGTTTTTATGGAAACATTTGCACCAGCAAATATACAGGAATGCCCAAGGAAATAGTTGTTGTCACATCTGAATATGTGAGAGAACGGGGCTTTAGAAGTTCAGGGTTTTCCTGTTCTCTGTCTTCTGCTGAGGCGTCGGCTAAATATCCCCTTGACTAAGGAACAGGGCTGTTTCTCTTCCTACAAAGCTCAACTCATTATTGAATAAAAAGCAGAAAGGCTAGATCATCATATACATTCAAATGGGAGTTATCAAAGTGCGTGTGTGTGTGTGTGTGCGTGTGTGCGCACGTGTGTGTCTATGTGTGTGTCCTCCAGTGGGAAATTGACTCCAAGAAGGGCTGGTACTCAAAAGTATTTAGCCATTGCTACAGCATGGACACTGACCAATCAGAGAAGACATCGGCCATAAACAGCCATTCAATGCCCACCGGAAGGATAAGCTGCCTCCAATCCATTGATCAATTGAATCTGTGTGACTGATCAATCAGCTCATTGACCACTAAGAGCCCATGGGTTCTCGGATTTCCAGCCCAGAAGAATCCCCTGGATTTCTACTTTCTTCTATCCCAAGTACAGCAAGAAATCCTACATCCACTCCACTTTCTTTAAGGTCTTTTGCCTGCAACAGACTCCAAATGTTGTATCAGCCTAGGCACATTGTTGCAGAGACAGGAACTGGCTCTGCCTATGGGAAAAGAGGAGACGGTCCTTGTCTAGGTGGCGGGGAGCCCGCAGCATGGAAGGGAAGGTTCGAGAAGCAGGGGCGATCCAAGGGGACTCAGCCTGCTGGGCTCTCGGCTCGCCCTTAGGGAGCTGCTGGATGATACCTGAGCTCTGCCAACCCTGGAATTTGTGTCACTTGGTCTGAGTGCAGTGTGAGTCAGGGGAAGGGGGGGGAGAATGAATATAGGGGGGAAAGGGAGAAAATAGCCTTTCATTCTGTAGCCACAAGCAGAGCCATTTCTTCCAGCAGGGCTCACATAATTGGGGATCCTCAAAAGATGGAAAGAGGATTCAAAGTTTGGGAGGGAAAAAGAATTGGAATCAGGGACCTCTAGGTTATCAATTAAGCACTTTTCTTGGTCTCATCTAATAAGCGTGTTTTAATTCTGAACTTTAATGCAGAGTCGAGTTATTAGTTACGGGCTGTCACCACGCCTCACTGGACGTGACCGTGCAATCTATCACCACGCTACCATGGCCACATTCTCTTACCTCTGCACCCTGGCTACTCTCTGGTCTCTAAGCCCACCTCTTAAAATTCCCTCAGTCCTGGGCGGAAGGCACTAACTTGAAAAAATCATTGATGTCTACCTACCACCAGAATGTTGTTTAAAATGACATAGTGTTGTAAGTTCCAAAATAATTTTCCAGCTACTTGGAATGCCTGGATGTTACCATCAAATTTAGCAGGGGGTGTGCCTCCCCAAAACAGAAGCTCCCGGGCATCTCTTCAGCCCTATAAATCCTAATTCCTACAGCTGATTTGTATTTTTACTAAGGTCCCTAAGTAATTCTGGTGCAGACAGGCTGGGTAACTCCTGATCATAACGTAAACTTTAAGGAGTAAGAAACTTCTGCCACACACACACACACACATCATTAACGACAGCACCATGATATGTGCTGTGCCCCAGAAGTCACTTGGGGAAACTGACACAGACCCAGGGAGGTTGCTGATGTAGGTGACTTTACAATGAGCAAGACCCTAAATGAGGTCTTACCTATTTGCACTTGGCAATAAGGTAAGACACCTGCAGGGGGCACCTGGATTTGAACCAGGGACCTCTTGACCTGCAGTCAAATGCTCTACCCCTGAGCTATACCCTCTTGCTAGCATTAGATTCCTCTTTAGCATAGTTCACCTGCACTGCCACACCCAGGCATTACATAGTGCACTGGACATTCTATTCTCTTTTGGTCCACCTGTGAAACTGGCAAGCCCACCACAGACTGGCTGGAGACCACCCTCTGGCCAGGAGCTGGCCCTTCCATTCCCCAAAGACCCTTCCTTGTCTAACAGCGCTCTTCTACTCTGTAGCCACAACCTGAACTCCTCGGGTAAACTGTAGTCTCCTCCCCTCACTCAGTAGGTGGGAGGGGGAAGGGAGAGGAAGTGTAAGAATTGTGCCTGGATTAGCTATGTCCACAATGATATTTCATAACAAATCATCCCCAAACTCAGATGCATACCACAGTAAGCATTTATTTTCATGTTCATAGGTCAGCAAAATGCGTGACAATCAGTGGATCTAGTCTGGGCTTGACCTGAGGGCCCTGCTTCAGGCTGAGGGTCCATCTGGGCTTGGGTCCTTGATGTGAATTGTGCTCAGGTTTGCTCCAAGTCTGTTTATTCCTGGATCCAAGTCGGAAGAGTGGCAGCTCGCAGGGAAACTTTTCTCCCGGGAATGGCGGAACTGCAAACATATCCTGCCCAGCTACGAAGGAAGGTTTCAAGTCTCGGCTTGTGATCCAGGCGCTAACATCCCATCAGTGAAAGCGAGTCTCAGCACCCAGCCCGACCTCAAGGGCAAGGAAATCTGTTCCGCTTCTATTGGGAGCATCTGAAAAGTCTTGTGGCAAAGGGCTCACACAGAGTAAGTTCAGAACTGGGGCCAACATTTTAATCCACTGTGGTCTGCCCTCTTGGCCATAATTACTTAATCTCTCCTGCACGCATATCATACTCAGCTTTAGCCCAAGGCCCCCAAAGCCTCATTCAGTCAAAGTCCAGGATCCTATGATCTGCACTAGATCCAGGGGAAGCTTCTCTTGATTCAGAGACCCATAAACTTAAAAAACAAATTACCTATCACTCACACACCCAAAATCCAATGATGGTACAGGAACAGACTTCAGGGCACTAAACCCTTTTACATTCAAAGACTGGTCATGATGGGAAACACATGGTCATAGAAACTGGTTCACAGAAATCGAAATGCTAGGCAAACATGGCCATGTTCCTCTCTTACCTCTTATTCCAGCCAGAGCCCCTTCTGGATCCCAGTGTCAGTATTTGTCAGGCTTTTCACAATAATATTGTCTAACAAACCGCCCCCAAACTCAGTATTATTAGGGTCCGGTTCTGCTGTGTCTTGACAGCTCCCCGTCCACTGTTCTGCCCAAGTCTGAGGAGTCTTCTTTTCCTTCAGCCTTCTCTGCAATTTTTGAAGGGATCGTTGGAAAATATGTCCTTTTTGGTGGCTGAGCATTCATCCCAACTTGCTTCCCCCTGTAGGATGCTGGAAGCCCAGGTCCTTTTACTTCCCAGTCTTCGTTTCTTTTCATCCAGGCTAGTAACGCTCTTGACAATGCAGTTCTCTCAAGCAACCTGTGGGTTTTCTATTTATTTGACTCCCTGGGCCAAAAGCTCCACGATCACAATTCTTTTCAACATCTGCTCTCCCTCCAGCTCAAGGATAAGTATTTGGGCATATTCTGAGTCTATGAGTGCATTAAGCTCGATTTGGTTTGAGGCTATGTCTTATGGGAAGGCTCTGGAGTTAGTCTTTTTCCTAAAGTGATGTAATAACGGCCTCACCTTTCTTTGGGGGAGAATGGTTTCATTTTTCTGACCATGCAGTTCCGAGCTACCTAGATTGCCTCTGAATTCTGACCGCAAACCAGGAAGTTCTCTTCTGAACTCAAATCTTTCTCTGTTGGACCTTATCAAAAACAGCCCCAAGTCCCTCAGGCATTCAATATTTTTCCTCGAAACATCCTATCCCACACACTGCAAGTTCAAGTACACTTCCTGTCTTGGAGGTTATCGTGCGCCTCTGATCGCCCTGTCGCTAATCGTTTCCCGTTTCCTCAGCTGATTCTGACAGTTCTCTCGCACCCGTGGCTTCACTGCGAAGGCATGCCCTGTACTTCAGGCCTTTTCATAGGAGGCGCCCGCTTCTGTGTGTCAGTGTTAGTATCTGCCAGTCGAATCCAACAATAGTGGCGCCAACCAAGCCGCCCCAAACCGGTGACACACAACAATGGGCATTTACTGTCATGCCCACGGGGCAGAATATTGAATGTGAATCAGTAGATCTAGGCTGGGCTGGGCGGGGTAAGCCCGCTTCAAGCTGCGGCTCCAGCCGGCCTCGGCTCCGCTTGATGAATTGGGCTGGAGACGCGGCCGTGCGTGTTCATTGCTGGGGTCCAGGCGGAAGGGGCAGCGGCTCGCAGGATGAACACATCTCATGGTAATAAGAGAAGCCCCAGAGGACGGACCTACCCTTGCAAGCTGATCTCAAGCCCCTAGCCTGCATACACCCGCTAACATCCTGTTGCCCAAAACAAGTCACACGCACACAGCTATCGAGTTTTGACTCTCGGGTCCAAATTCAGGCCCCCATACCCGCCCTGCGATAACCGACCGGTCTCTAGAAGCGTTTCTCCTGTAATGTGAACAGCTGTCAGTAGAGGGCGCTGGAGGGATGTTGCAGAGAAAAGGGGATTGTCTCCCTAATTTCTGCTACGTGTTGGTGGTGGTGGTGGTGGTGGTGTTTTTTGTTTTTGTTTTTTTTCCATCCTCTTCCCCTTGGTCTCCGCTGCATGGTTGTCAGAGGTGTGGGTGCGTGAGGACCCAGCCAGGCACCCAGAGAAAGAAGTCCCACCACGGCGATCTGGCAGCCCCAGCTGGGCCGGCGACCCCCACCCCCCACCCCCCGCGGGGCCCTCCCAACTCCGCCCACGCACCTGCGTGTGCCCGCCAGCTCCGCTTGTCTTGCCCGGCAGAGGTCTGGTCCCCGAGCCCGCCAGGCGCATTTGCTGCGCGCTCCAGACCCCTCGCCTCCCGGTGCCTCTCCTGTGCCCAAGAGGTTTGCTTGCTGCTTGCCCGGAGACCGTGAATAGGTCAGGTTGCTGCAATCACACCTTCCCCGGGATCTAATCCCAGCTTTGGGGAGGGGTCCCCCTTCCAAATTTGTCCTTTGGGTTCTTCTCCCCTCGGATAACTTCGGAGTTTTCTTTGCACCTGTGTGGTTTACTCTTTTCACAACACAATAATTCTTTATATTAAACTTCCCACTTGAGTTACTGTGTGGTTTTGTCTCCTGGTTGGTCCAGATTGATCCCTACGGTGGAGCCCAGAGCAATGGGGGTGCAGAGCGCGCTCACCTCTGGGAGTGAAACGGAAAAGTCACCAGCAAAAGCCGCAGAAAGCGGGAGGTGAAGAATTGCAGCCAATGGGGCAGCCTGCCAGGGACCTGGGGGAAAGTGGCAGGGAGGGCGCCCCATGACATTAAATAGATCGTGGTACCTCCCTGTTCGGCAATAAAGCAAAAGCCCAGCAGGGGGCACCCGGATTTGAACCGGGGACCTCTTGATCTGCAGTCAAATGCTCTACCCCTGAGCTATACCCCCTCCTGTGAAGTTGGCTCCTCTTTACATTACTTCACCTGTGACGCCGCACCCAAGCGTTCCAGAGCACCCCGCAAGTTCTGGTCACTGCTGGTAGGCCTACGAAACTAGCAGGCCCAGCAGAAACTCACCAGAGACCACCCTGTGGCCCGGAGGCCGCCTTCCCGTTCCCCAGAGACTCTTTCTTGTCCAATAGGCGCTTTTCCTCTAGAGCAGGCGTCTGAACTGCTGGGAGGCACCAGGTTTCTGCGGGACCGCCCCCCCTCCTTCCTTCGTTCCCTGCTCCCTGAGCTCCACCTGCTCGGCTCCATCGACCCCTGCATGTGACCCCCCCCCCTCACCCCTCCCTCCCTCCCAGCTCGCAGACCTTCACCAGTCCTTCCCACAAGGCATCAGGGCAGTAACGGAAGGGGAGGTTACCTGACATCAGAGACGGGTGAGGTTCATTTTGCGGAGACCACAGGGGACACTGGGCTATGCAGTGGGAGATAGGGTAGAAAAGGGGAGATTCTTTCCTCATTTCTGTGCAGCTTACCTACAGCATTCCTTTGTTGCACAGGTAACCTGCTTCATTTCAAAAATGTAATGTAAACTCAAAATAAGTATTCCAGTGAGAACAAAGCAGCGCCCATCCAGGAGGTTTCTAACATAACCAGCTGGCTTCCACGTTGCTGGCTGCTTGCCCGGCCTCTAAAACACCATCTTTTTTACTAGGGGATGTAATTGGAATGTTGGGCACCCTTCCCTGGCATGGCCAGGTTTGGGGGGGTGGGGCATACAATCCATTTGGTGGAACTGGCTCCTAGCCTCCATGCCTGAAGTTTTGACCTTTGTTTCTAAGTCCATTGAATAAGCGCCAAGTGGGTGTGACGATCCCACTCTTTTCTGATTAGTGTCTTATCTTTCACGCATGAGACAAGGATACTGTTCCTTTAACTGACACTGTAAGTCAGTAACCCGCAGAATTGAACCCCACTTTTGGTTGGAGGCCTTTTCGGTTACTCGGGGGTAAGAGATAAGTCTCTCTGCACTTGGCACCATCGGCTAGATTAGAAGGTTCACACGTTTGAGTTTCATTTTCTTTGAGTTCCCGCGCCAACAGAATTAGCTGCTCTACTGTACAGTGCTTCCTGGTGTTCTATGGTAACTTAGTACATCAGGGCCTGGCCCTCCCTGGGCACTTCCTTCCAGGTGACCCAGACAAGAGTCAACTTCCCTGCTTGGTCACTGTGTCAATGACTGCCAGGTTCCAAGTCCTGAATAACCGGCCAGATAGTCACTGCTGTTAGCCCCAACCAGACCAAAAAACCAACACCATGTTCCCCTCACTTCCTGCACCTGACTTCTAGTATCAGTTTTCACACTGCCAGCATTCTGTCTCCAAAATAGAAACTGATAATGGCTAATTGAAGCCAACAAGAAAATGACTGGCATGAAGACAAAAATCTCAGACCACCCAAGGAAACCTAACTATCTACATTCAGAAAATGGGCAGAATGAAAGGGTAGCCAGGGGGTCACAAGACTTCGCCCCAAACAGCATCCTAGTTAGGGGGCTTGTGATGCCCCCACTGCATGCTGGCTGCAGCCATCAACCCCACCACCAATGTCAGAGCTCCCCTGGAATAAATGCCAGACTCTTCCTGCCTGTATGTCCCTCATTGCATGTTCCAAGTCTCAATCACGTGTGTGTGAGTGGCTAAGCTTAGGGTATTGCTGGGGTTGGTGGGAGGGCAAAGTCTGGTACTTTTGCTTTTGGTAGTGCAGGGAGATCCTGGTTTCCACCAGTCATGCACACCTGTGGATCCCCCCCAAATGGAAAGGAATTTCAAATGTTGAGGGTGTAAGGAAGATAGTTGCATATGCCTCCTCAGGCCTCCTCCTCTTCCTCCTCCTTCCTCCTCCTCTTCTTCCTCTTCCCAGCCGCCTTCTTCTTCTTCTTCTTCTCCTTCTCCTTCTTTTCTTCTCCTTCTTCTTCTCCTCTTCCTTCTCCTCCCCCTCCTCCTCCTCCTCCTCCTCCTCCTTCTTCTTCTTCTCCTTCTCCTTCTTCTTCTTCTTTTCTTCTCCTTCTTCTTCTCCTCCTCCTTCTCCTCCTCCTCCTCCTCCTCCTTCTTCTCCTTCTCCAGTGTAGTTAACATCCAGCAGTATATGAGTTTCAGATGTGCAGTACAGTGATTCAACACTTTCCTATGTTACTCAGTGCCCATCAAGATAAGTATACTCTTAATTTCTCTCTTCCCTTCCTGCAGGAAGAGGCAGTTATCTGGAATGGCAACAAGTCTAAATAAATATGGCAGCAAGTCCATACCATGGAATATTATTCAGCCATAAAAAGAAATGAGCTATCAAGCCCCAAAAAGACATGGAGGAACCGTAACTGCCTATAGCCAAGTGAAAGAAGCTGATCTGGAAAGGCCTCATACAGTATGTTTCCAAATGGATGACATCCCAGAAAAGGCAAAACTAGGCACAGTAAATCCTGGTCGTCAGGGATTGGCAGGGAGGGGAGAGGAATGACTAGGTATAGCAGGCCGGATTTTCACAACAGTGGGACTATCCCTATGATGCTAGTTAATTGTGGATATGTGACACTATGCATTTGTCAAAACCCATAAAACTGTAGGAACCTTAATGTAAACTCTAGGTGTCAGTTAATAACGTGTCGATTGATATTGCCCACCAGTATTTACAAATGTAGCACATTAGTGCAAGATCTTAACCACAGGGAAACGGGGGTGGGGGGAGAGTGAGGGGAGGGGGTATAAGAGAACTCTCTGTACTTTCTGCTCAGTTTTCCTGCCAATCTTTAATGTTCTAAGAAATAAAGTTTACAATATACATATTTTTAACGACAGCAGGTGGGGGCTCCCTGGATTAGGGATCAGAGACCACGTGATCGGTGTTCAAATGACCCGCCTAGGAGCCTGGGCGCCTTTCCCTCAGCTGCCCTGTCCGGAACTCTAACACAGCAAGTCGCCGACGCCTTCCGTGGGCTTGCCTGAGACCGGTGGGGTCTGCTGCACCAGGACGGACCCCTTTCCTAACAAGCCTCCTTCTGCACCTGCCTCCTTTTCGGGCCCCTGCCCAGGGCACCTGCTTTGAGAACCAAGCACGGTTAGGCCAAGCGCCATTTAGAATCGCCCGCGTAGTCCTCCCCCAGATGCGCCTGTCAGATCACCTACGGCGCATCGGGGTGGAGGTGCGCGTTGGAGCTCCTGCATCCAGGTCCTCGGGGCTGAGGTCCAGGGGACATGCGCAGGAACAGCGCTCCCCAGCGGCTGAGCCCGTGAGGTCAGCAGCTACGGCTTCCGTGCGCCCCCAGCCTCCTGCTGACTTAAACATTCCGGCAGGTTGGAGGGTCATGACAAAACCTGCAATTCTGGAGGAGCTATGAGCTATCTTCCCAGCAAATCCCCCCATGGAAATCAGCCCAATTTAAAAACCTGCGATTCTGGAGGAGCTATCTTCCCAGCAAATCCCCCCATGGAAATCAGCCCAATTTTAAAATCCACCTAATAACACGTGGGGTGAAACTACTTGGATGACCTATGACGATCGGGAAAGAAAACCAACAGGGGGCACCCGGATTTGAACCGGGGACCTCTTGATCTGCAGTCAAATGCTCTACCCCTGAGCTATACCCCCCAACACGCTCTGTGCTCCTAGCTAGCATCTTTTTACTGTGTTGCAATAGCCAGGTATCCTCCAGTACGCTAACCGCCATTCATTCCCAGTGAGCCTGCAGAGCCGCCTCCCTCTGGCCATCAACCTCCCCTACAAACTCCTCTACAGACTATATTGCAGCTGGACTGATTTTTTTTCCCTCTTCCATGCAGAACTAGTTACCAGACATCCATTTTGTCCTGTGGGTCTATACTGTCTTTATTGCTTTATTATAATCAGGAAAACATTCTATTTTAAAAAGTTGTATATTTAAATGAAATACATACATAAATAAAATTAAATAGATCTAACAGGCAGCTCTATGTATTAGTCAGAACTCCCCCCCACCCCCCTGGCCCCCAACATACACATATTTTAACTGATGGAAGATAGGGACAAGAGGAAGATAAAAGAGTCATTGGTTCAGTAACAGGGTTCTAAACCCAAAGTCAGGAAGAGTGGATTCAGGCTCTGATCCCACCAGGAAGGCTTTGTGTGGCGTAAGACTAGTAATCTCGAATGTCTGCAGATGCCCACTGTGAATGGCACAGATTAGTGACTCTGAAGGCCCTTCCAGCTTTAAATGCTGGTGTCAGTGCTCTTCCAGAAAAAGCAGGGAGGCGAGCCTGCTGTTTGCTCTGCATCAGAGAGAGAAAATGGTAGTGAGGGAGGTTTGGCAGCTTCCAGGAGGCCCAGCCAATGAACATTTGTCACAAATTTATAGGGGTGTTGGGTGTGGCTGCACAGGTTAAAGGTATTACTTACACCCATAGCTATGCCAGGGGGTATAGCTCAGGGGTAGAGCATTTGACTGCAGATCAAGAGGTCCCTGGTTCAAATCCAGGTGCCCCCTGCCGTGTCTCACTTTTTGTTCACTGGAGCTGATATTAAAGATTCAGGTCCTTCCCTTAATACTGAGCTTCAGGATACTGAGACTTCCCAAATCTGGAGGGAAAAAAAAAAAGTCAGGGGTAACTTAAAACCCTGTCACTCAGCACCACAGCCCCAGAGTGACAGGTTCACCCAACTCTGACTTCATATTTCACTCACCATGGGTCTTGCTCTACATAGGCTTAGGCTTACTTTTTCTACACGTTTTCATTGCTCCACATCAGTAGTATGCTGCTAAATATTTTTATTTATTTATTTGTTTTGCTGCTAAATATTTAGCAACCAGCTCTTGGGGGAAGTGCATTGCTGATTTTTAGTGTTTTGCAGTTTCGTGCTGCAAATAATCTCACCGTGGTCAATTTAAGCTACAAACGTAAGCTCGCCTAACATGGAGTGGACGAGTCAGTTCTAGCACACCACTGTCCCTAATCCATCTCCCCCAAAGAGGCATGGATGGGCTTTTTGACCCCTATTCCAGCCTCACAATGCTTTCTGACATCAGAGCAGTGGCTGACATCCATCCATTCAACTATGGAATCATCCATTCACTCAAGACATATTTGATTCCCACTCGATGCCAGACACAGGAAAGACAGAGGTGAGCAAGAACTGTCTGTGGTGGGTAAAACAATCCAATGAAGAAATGGTCACATGAATGATAAGGACAGCTAGACAAAAGAGAGGGATATTTTAAAATAAAAGGATTTCTGTTATCAGAAATATGTTAGAGTAAATCTAAAAACTCCTTCTACCTCAAAACACCCAGAAGTGAAGCATAAAATATCATTTTATCAAATGGTATCAAATATCCAATCATGAGTATAGCTGAGCTCTCACGACAACAAAGGATTATCTTGGGGGTGGGGGGTAGGGGATGAACTAAAGTTCTGACTCCAGGAATGCCTGTGGTTATGGTGAGACAGCTGAGGTGTTGAGTTTTAACAGCCATGTGGATCCAGGAGTTAGGTCTAGACCTGAAACGCCACTCCCACATGTAAAGTCAGACTCCCAGGGAGCCACACTATTAGTAAAAGGGTGGGTTGGTGAAACACTAGCACTAGGAGGTAAGAGGTCTTTCTCTTTGTGTGGGTGGGACATCTCCCCTGAAAATTCATAACCACAGATATATCTTCACACTTGTTAGAATTTTGAATTTACACTACTTGGACAGTTCAGAAATTCCCCAAGCTAAAAGTTGACATAAAAAGTATGCCTAGGCTAACAGTGATTGTGGGGTACCCAGAAGAAGCAGACACAAACTCTGAAGGGTGCATCTGCAAGCCAGGACCCACAGAATTCCTATGATGGCTTAAATGGCTTAAAATGGGTTCACAATTCAAAATAGTAAAATTAACAACCACAAGTGAAAACCATCAGACAAGATAAAGAATGTCAGGTAGGGGACATATATAAGTAATATGAAGGAAGTGTCGTCAGAATTATTAAAGACATAGGAAATCAAATGTATGACAATACGTGACTTTTTCAAAGAGAAGCAGACTCATGGAAGATGAAAAACACAACAATTGACATTAATAGTATAATAGCGGATTAGACAGAAAGGTATTTGTGAATGAAATAGAATATAAATCTCAAAAAACTACCAGGAATGAAGCACAAAGTTCTAAAAAAAAATTACAAAACAAAAAAAGAGTCACTAAGAGAGGTGCAGAATAGAATAGAGGTCTGATAATGTCAAATATGAGTTCTACAAGGATAAAATACAATGATATAATAGCTAATAAATTTCCAGACTTGTACAAAGACCTCAGATTAGGAATGAGTTCCAAAAAAGATAAATCCACACCTAGGCGCAGAGCAGTGCCTTCATAATACCACAGACAAAGGGAGGATCTTAAAAACAGCCAAAGAGAAAGGACAAATCATATCCAAAGGAAGCATAATTAGAATTACAGCGGACTTTTCAACAGAAGAAATGATGGGTAGAAGACAATGGAATAAAGTATTCTGAGTGAAAGTAACTAACGTAAGTTAGAATTCTCTACTCAGTTCAACTGTCATTCAGAAGTGACAGAAATATAACTGAAAGCTTTTACTTCTAAGATATCCTTGCTGAAAAAATTTTAAAACTTGTAATTCTGAAAGAACACTGAACCCAGTAGGAAGGAGAAAGAGACAAGAGAAGTGGTGAACAAAAACACTAGTGAGTATATTGGTAAATATAAACAGCACTGATTATTATATGAGACCAAAAAAATGAGTTGAGGAGGGCTTGTAAATAAGATTTAACCAAAGAGAACAATTATACAGAAGATAAGGGCAATGATGTGATTGAATTAATGCATTCAAGTTCTTCTTTTGTGTGGAAGGAAGGTGGAAATACTAATTGTTAGACTATACCAATCAGATACGAGTGGAAAAATTTAAAAAGTAATTCCTAAAAGTATAGAAAAGGAAGAATAAATAATTTTCAAATTAGTAGAAAGAAGTGAATCAAGGGGAATTCCTCCAAGGTGAATAAAGAAAAAGTAATCGATCCAATAGAAGAATAGAAAGAAAGTCATAGAAAAAAAAATCAAAATCAATAGAAAGCACAAAAAAGATGGTAGAAATGAATAAAAATATATTGCTACTCACAATAAATGCAAATGGACTATTTGCTAATTGAGATAGAGATTCAACAACAAACTCAAGTTGTAGGCTCTTATAAAACACACTCCTGAAACATAAATATTCAGAAAGTTTGAAAGCGAAGGGATGAGAAAAGATATACCAAATGAATACTAACCGAAGGAAAGTTAGTTTCGCTGTATTGGTATCAGATAAAATGAATTACAGATTAGAAGTATTATTAGAGCAAAGAGTGTTACTTCATAATAATAAAATGAATTTTCCCAGGAAAATACAACTATATACTTGTATACACAGTGTCAAAATATATAAAGCAACAACTGTCAGAAATACAGGGAGAAATTGACAAACGGGCAATAATAGATTTTAATACATCTTTCTTAGTAACTGATACATCAAAAGGCAAAAAGTGGTAAGAGGGAGAGGACACAAATAACACAGTCAATAATCTTGATTTAAGAGACCTAACTAGATCCCTACAACCAACATTAGAATATATATGCTCTTTCAAAGCGAACATGGGAAAGTTTCATTTATTACATACTTAATTACAAAGCAAATCTCGGGAAATCCTTAGCAAAAAGCAACATCATATATTCTCTTACTACGAGGTAAAACTCAACAACAAAAAGATAACTTTAAAAAGGACCCATACGTTTTGAAGCTAGAAAGTACTTTCAAATAAACTCATGGGTAGAAAAAGAAATCATGACAACTAGAAAACATTTTTAAATTGCAGCCACTTTCACAGGGAGGAGTGGATAGCACCATTTATCTTTAAGAGGGACGCTAGCAAATTTGCTTGGGAAAACTACAGCTGGCTAATTCACCAAAAGCCAACTCACAGAATGGCCCCGCAGCCAAAAGCCAAATATGATGAAAATTAAACCAGTGGATATCGATTTATTGCAAACCCGTCCGAATTATTGAGAATTAAAAAAATAAAATCTATCTGCCCTCCAGCTTTTTTTCCTGTCCAGAACTGCCAAATAAACACTTTAAATGGAATAAGACAGTTCTCCACAATCATCTTGCAATGCAGATACAGAGGTGGGGGGTGGGGTGCAGGAATGGGGTCAGAGGTACAAATAAAACTTTAGGGTAGAGGGGTAGGCAGGTCTCTCAATCACTGGGAGAGCTGGTCATTCAACAAATTGGCTGTTGGTGAATTCATCTTAGCCATGGCTGGCCTAGAGTCTACAAATGGGGTCTAAGCCTGGTCAGGTAGGGGGAGGTTGAGTCAGAGGTTGGGTCAAGACTCTGTATACCTACAATAAAGCCGTGTCTTGGGTGGAGATACTACTTTTTCTTAATGAAGGGATTTTAAGGTCTAGGGATCCTGAGACCCAGGGTGGGTGTGGGGAGGCACTGGGCGCAGGGAAACGCTGGCTGGCGGGAGGAAGTCTACGGCAGCAGGAATGTGGGTCACATGGCATAGGGAAGGGGCTGACCACAAGGCTCTATGGCCTTTAGGGATCCTGAGATCAGGTGTGATATCATTATTTCCTCCTACAGTGGGCTACACAGACACCCTGCCGTCCTGTGTGCCGGGGATTCTTTATATCTGGAGGAGGGAGCTTGGCTGGCGCTTGAAGCTGGGCAGTGACTGGGAGCGTCTCCCCCCACGCCTTTCCCGGAGGCCAGGCCAAGGATGTCAGCACTGTACCCCAGCGTTCTGGGAGGTGACCAGCAAGGCCAGCGGACACCCACGGAAGGCCAGAGCTGCTTCAGGGACCAACACTGGGACTGTGGGCGAAAAATTAAGCCGGGGTAGCGGGCTCCCCGGGCGGCCTCTCCGCTTCGCTGGACCCCTGCTTCCGCCTCGCAGAGCCCGTTCAGCTCCACACGCCCACCGCCCCTGAGCTGTTCTAACCCGGGCCGAGGCTCCTAGTCCTCAGCCGGGATCCACCCCCACCCCCAGCTCCCGGGTCCACACCCGGACGATGGAGGGGACCTCGCCTGGTTCACTCATCACACACTTATTTGAGGGCCTCCTGTGTTCCAGGAGCTTCTGGGGTCACCTAAGTCGACCCAATAGACCAGCACTTGGTCACACGAGATGTCATGACCCGGATCGATGCTCTGGTGAGCGAGGGAGCGGGCTGGCAGATCTGGGGATGCGCGGGGGTCTGGCAGCCACTCGGACCCACCCGCGAGCGCGGCCCGCGCAGTGTGGCCTGCAGCCCCCTCCCCATCTCGGCGGCCGTCCGTCCCCTCCAACACACACACCTCCCCGAGGCCTCGGAAATGGTCTGTATACGGGACGTGACCTCTGGGAGAGGCGGGTCCCGTTTCATCCGAGCATCTCCACCTGGCACAGAGGATGCGCTCAGTAAATGCGGGATGATGGATGGATGATGACGGATGGATGCGTACCTCGGCGGAACACATCCGCGAGCTGGCCACCAGGCGGGACCCGGCGCGGAGTCCCTCCCGGAAGCTTCCCCGGGGTCCTGAGCGAAGCAGGTGCGGAGGGGGCTCCGAGAAAGCGGCCCGGCTCCGCCCCCCGGCCCGCGCCGCGGCGCCCTCTGGGACATGTAGTTCGCGCCTGCGCCCAGCGGGCCGCCGAGGCCGGGGGTCTCCGGGCGGAAGCCGGACCACCCTTCTCGGCGCGGGGGGCGCCGGGAGGCGGCGGCGTGCTCAACCTCGCCTTTCGCCCACTGCCCGCAACCCCAGCCCCGCTCTCTCCCGCGCCGATCTCGGTCGCCGCTGTCGCCGAGGGTCGCGGCACAGTCTGCGGCCGGGGAGCGGGCGCCGCGGGCCCCGCCGGAAGCTGAGAGCGGAGGCTGAGTCCCGGAATGGCGCGCCAGGTGAGGCGAACCGGGAGGACAGACGGACCGACGGACGCCTCGGCGGGTCAGCTAGGCGTGGCGTGGGGCGGTCTTGTGGTAGGGGGGCAAAGACCCGGGGGTCCAACAACTTTGGTATCGGGCTGTGCTCGCCCCGGCGGGCCTGGTGCGCAGGATTTCGTGGGGAGAAGTCGAGGTCCTCCGACGACCCCCGGTCTCTTCCCCAGCCCTCGTCCCCCTGTTCCCGCCTTCGGGAACTCGTTCCTTTGGGTTATGCATCGACCTCCCTCGTCCTGGTTCCTTTTAATTATTAGTTAGCCTGGGAGTCGTGGGGATGAAGGCCTCAGGGGAATGAGTAAATCTGATGCTTTTATTCTTGGTAGGATCCTGGACCCTTGGAGGAGGGGCCATGAAACAAGGTCCCAGGTGTTACCCACCTGATAGGGTGTGTAGGTTCTAGAGCTGGAGGAAGAGCCCCATCTGTGGTAGCCTGGGCAGTCCTGGCAAGTGTGTGCAGGGCTGGGAAGATGCCGGAAAAATATGGTGATACCAGTGTAGAGTTGCTGCTGTTCCTCGCCTGGAGCCAGTTCTGTAATTTTGGTGGCCATGAACTTGAGCCAACCTCAGCTAGTTGTAGCCTCCATGGTTTGGAGGTGGGTGGGTATTGGGATAGTGGCTGGGCCATTGTGTGGCCGGATCTAGCCTCCCAGAATCAGAACCTCCAGTCATTCATGGCCCACAAGCTCTTGGGAGAAGCCGGGAAAAGTGGATGTTGTGGGAACGGGGGCAGCCTTCCTTGCCGCCCTGGCTGTGCAGTGAAGCAGCGCAAGGACACCCTTTCTCAGGTGTGTCACTGGTCCTGCGCTAGGCTCTCCTTAGGCTGCAGTTTCCTCTTCTACAAAATGAGGGATTTGGACCAGCAGTCTTTCAGGTCTGATGTCCCAAGAAGGATGCTTCTGCACCCTGTGTAGCTTCAAGGAGAAGGCGGCTTGGAGTAGCTTTGGGGGGCCGTAGATAACACATGGACAGTTACCGGGAACACCTGTCTCTCTGTCTGTTGTGACTCCCCAGAAACCCAGGGATGTACGAGCACAGCCCAATAAGTGGGGAGCCGCAGGGTGCAGGTCCAAATGGGAACCGAAGCCTGAGGCATGCTGGGAGACTGGGTCCAGGCTGGGAAGAACTGTGGAATGTGGACGGGTCTTGTGTGCACGGACGCTGTGGTTTTCATGCTGGGCTAGTGACAGGGTAGAGGGAGTGTGTTACGAGGAATAGCACAGCCACAGCGGGCTAGGAGGCTGCGCAGGGACAGCAGTCCTGGGGCAATCCAGAAAGCTTTTCTCCCGTTGGTTGAGGGAGTGAGGCCTGGGAGCCACGGAGGAGGTGAAGAAGGGCCTGAGGGGACAGTCTGTCCAGACTGCAAGCCAACGGTGTGTGTCCCTCCCCCAGGGCAAGCACTGGTGCCTTGTTTGCACACTCATGCGTGCTCACTCCCTCACACACGCATGCCTCACTTTTCCTCTGCTTTTTCTGGGCAGAGAGAAGCCATTGATGGAACTCCTCCTCCTGCCACCGTCAGGTCCCGTTTCCATCTTATACGAACTTTGTCTTGAAGAATGTGTCTTGAGGCTGAGATGGTGAAAGACCTGGAAGCTGCCTCTTCCAGATGTCTGGAAGAGTTGGGTCTGTTGAGGCAGGAGATAGAGGCCCTCAAAGTCAGGAGTAGTGTGTTAGGAAGAGCCCAGTCTGTGGGGCTGCGGGGGGCTCTGACCTGCACGGGGCCGTCAGGCAGACAGATTCGGCTGCTCTAACACCAATCAGAGCGCTTCCGGCCTCCCAGCATTTGTTCCGGGAGCTTTTCCTACGTTAATTCATTTACTCTTCACAACATCCCTGTGCTGTAGGCCTTTATGATCCTGATTTTCTAAATGAGTTCACCGAGGCCCGCGTGGTTAAGTAGTTTGGCAAGGTCCCATAGATGGTATGAAGCGAAGGAGGGATTGGAATTCTGGCAGCCTGGCTCCTGAGGTCCAGCCCTAAGTCCCATGTGAAGAGAGAGAGAGAGAGAATGCAGGGGGAAGGGGCAGAGGGAGAGGCAGACTCCCTGCTGAGCAAGGATTCCCACCGTCCATGTGACATGGAAGTCACAGGGCTCCATCCCAGGATCCTGAGGATCATGACCTGAGCCGAAGGCAGACGCTTCACTGACTGAGCCACCCAGGCACCCCTGTGTCCAGGACTTCTTAAATGCCAGATTGGGCACCTGATATCCCAGCTGCTGGGAATGTGATGAGCCCGCCATTACTGAAGGCATTTAAAGAGAAATTGAAGAGACCTCTCGTTTTGGGTGGAAATTGGCATTAAATGATCCCTGCTCCTTGAAGGTTTAGACAATTGTCTGATTTCTGGTTCGCAAATGCAGGACGTTTGCGAGCTGGCTCCTGGGAAGAAGGAGGGCCAAGCCTGTGTACGGGGTTCCGCTCCCCAGCATGCTTTCCATTTCTGGCAAGGCTGGGCAGGACTCCAGCCTGGGACTGGGCTGCAGTGCTCCCCTGCCCGGTGGCTCTAAGCTGAGAATGTGTCAGAATCACGGGTGACTTGAAAACTGTAGATTTTTGGGCTTACTCCTGATTTAGTAAATCAAGGACAAGGCAGGGAAATCCGCCCTAATTTTTTTTTATGCACAATTCTTATTTTTTTTATTTTTTATAAACATATTTTTATCCCCAGGGGTACATGTCTGTGAATCGCCAGGTTTACACACTTCACAGCACTCCCCATAGCACATACCCTCCCCAATGTCCATTACCCCACCCACCTTTCCCGACCCCCTCCCCCCAGCAACCCTCAGTTTGTTTTGTGAGATTAAGAGTCACTTATGGTTTGTCTCCCTCCCAATCCCATCTTGTTTCTTTTCTTCTTTTTCTACCCCCTTAGTCCCCCATGTTGCATCTCCACTTCCTCATATCAGGGATATCATATGATAGTTGTCTTTCTCCGATTGACTTATTTCACTAAGCATGATAC